>JAZKJV010007897.1:0-78550 GCA_037367405.1 Ottelia alismoides | reverse complement strand
TTCAGTTTTTGTTAAATTAAGATAAATTTTTGACTAACTTGATTCATAAAAATTCATTAAAAAATTCAATAAAATTCACCGTTTGATCAGTATTGAGCGATATATCCCTGAAAATGCAAAAAATTTTAGAGATTTGATGGATTACATGAAGGTATCACTAAGAGAGAGAGATTGTGAAGAGAAACGAAGGAAGAACAAATGGAGGAGGAAGAAGACGAAGAAGTCTGGATAATAATTACCCATCTTAACTGCACCAAGGTTTGATAAAAACATGGTTAAGTCAACTCATTGACGGCCAATTTGACAGATGGACACAAGTGATAACGGAGAAAGAAGTGGGGCACAACTGATATTACCAAAAAGACAGGGGTATAACTGAAATTGTGATATCTCATAGGGTCACAAGTGATAAACACCCTAAATAAAATGAATATTTTAACCGGTATAAGTATACAAGAGGGGTCCAAAACTCAACTTTCAAATCTAACTTCGGAAAAATATGAAAGTCACCTTCATTAAATAACTTATTAAAAGTTATATACAATTAAAGGTGATTTTGATACATTTCGAGTTTTATCGAGAGATACAAGTCTGCAAAGTTGGGATTTTGAAGTTTTATTCAGATCAAAACTTTTTATCTATACATTATTTTTGTATGAAATCAATTTTTTATTTTCTATATTTAATTATTTGCAACTTTCATGTACAAAGTTTCTTATTTGAAGTATAAAAAGTGGAACTAAAAATTGATCCCAAAATGAATAATGAATGAATTAAATAAAAGGTATTTTTATTGTATTTTGGCCTTATCTCCCCCAACTTTATTCCTTGTCAACCTACCCATCGAGATGCTTGGGTCTCGGGGTTTCGGGTCATAAAATATTTTTAATATTTTATTCTTTTCTTTTCTTTATTTTAAATTTTTGCTTTAAAAACCGTATTTTATACAATATTTACACAACAATGCATGAATGATTAAATGTCTAAATCAACGCTATTTACACGCATTTACTAAGGTTTTTAAGGCGAAAATAATAGTATAAAGATGATGAAACACTCCCAAATAGTTAAATCTGTGGGTGTATGTGAGCTTTCCTCTGGTTAAGTAATTATTTAGCTTAATTATAATTGTATTTCTGTGTTTTTCTAAATGACTGTATCAATTTATTTGCCTTCCTTCCTTGTATTGTTGACTGCAGCTTCATTTGTGTCCGTCTTCTACTGCAGGCAAGTTAGCATTCTATTATTACAAGTTGTGCTTTCAGACATAACTGCGGAGGTGTTCTTCAACTATTCTCTTTTACCTACGAAATCACTTTGTTTATGAAATAAAACCTTTTTACATCTGAGATCTTTGATCATATGAAGATAGACTGTTCAGTTTAAAGTTGAAAATCTTGCATACATCTCATTTACTAAAATCTATCTTGAACAATTATAATTCGACGCGAGCTGGAAAAGGAAGCGAGGCATCAGTTGAATAACGAGAAGTTTTCAAATTGACACACCTGGGAAGGTCACATGGACGAGGCTGCCACCTCCGCGTCCCATGCACAGGGTCCTTCATCCCAAGCTGCTCACTAGCTGCCACGTGATCCGTTGAATCGTCGAAGACCCACCTGCATGAGAACAAGTCGCAGCTGGTTGGTGTCAGCCATGGCGTGTCTGTGCTCTCTCTAGCCATTGGATTCAATCCCATCCGACGCTCCAAGCCATGCAATGTTACATGGTTCCTTATGAAGGTCACGAGCACGAAGGTGACTGTAGCTGAGATGATGAAGGCAAAAGCAGTTAGGAGGGTTTCCCTCATGGCAGCGATCCACCGTGGAGTCGCCATAGCCATAGGGGAGTTTGTGTTTGTGTGCTGAATACAAGGATGGGGGATTGCCTTCTTTGGGGAACATGGCATATATGCCATCAATTACTATCTATAAGTTGCTTTGGGTCTTATTACATATTATACATCTGGCAGCTATCTCTTCCTTCACGGCAGCGCCTTTTTTTCGATGTAATGTCGAAAATTGGCATAGAATATTAGCTAACTCGGTAAGTCGCAAAAAGATTACCGGTACTATAAAAATCATCATTCAAATATAAATCCTAAATCCACAAGAAAACTTAGGCCAAACATAGGATTGTGTTCTGATATTGTCTCCCCATACTGTGTGCTAGCGCATCTTATACGTATACAATGCTGCCAAACAAACACGATCAATCTGCACAATGTATATGTATTACCGAAATGGGATGCAAATTAAATAAGTTTGAGTACTTTTGATTTAAAGCTTGAAAAATTGATATTGTCTAAAGTCTACAATTAGTGAGAGAAGATAAAAGAGGAGGAGGAAGAAGAAGAAGCGATAACAAATTGATGTAGTCTTTGTTACGTCAAATGGCTATGTTATTCATTGCATTTTTAATTTAAAATTAATAGTGAATGTCGATATGTTATTGTATCATTAGCAACATATAGAAACACATATCTACTACTGTTATTTTAAAAAAACTAACTAATCATCATTAAATGTTGAACTAAAAAATTATTAATGTATTAATATAATTTTTGAAAAATAGCAATGGAGAAATAATGCTATATGCATCGCGTTGGATCCAACGAATATTGCATACCTTGTAATTTCAAAAATAAAATATTCTTTAACGAATAATATTATCTCTAAATATATTTAACATCATATAGTTTAACGGGATTAGAAAAGTATCCACTACTTTTGTTGTAGTGGACATATTAATGGAATTATTTTCTTATAGTGGCTAATTGTTAATTTTAAAATGTGGCTCAGTGATTTCAAATTATGAACCACCCCATTCACATAACGGGAATTTCAAATTAATTTAAAATTATGAACCACCCCATTCGCATAACGGTAATTTCCATTAATCAAAAATTATGAACCACCCATAACGGTAATTTCAAATTAAAACAAAATGACCGTTAGCCTAAAACTAAGACTCCCATTCACATAAAGCACCACTCACAACGGCTCCATCCACACGAAGCACCACTCACACGGCTCTTGCAGGACTTCTTGGACGGGAAGGAGCTCTGCAAGAGCATCAATCCCGTCGAGGCCGTCGCCTACGGTGTCATCATGCAGGCCGCGATAGGAGAGGGAGGTGGACTCGGCCTTAAGGAGTGATTGGTAGGTGCGGGGATTGGGTCTGAGCACTTCGTTGTAGCCGAGGCAGTAGGGGTTCCAGGCATAGGCTGGCGGTGAGGGAGGAGAGGAGGTGGGTATGGAGCTGCTTGAAGGCGAGGGACGAGATGGAGGCAGAGCTACGATGGAGGACTTCTTGTTGTGGGAGCCGCTCCTCCACCCCAACTCTAACCCTAGCAACAGCCTCCTTCCTCGTGCCGACTGCGTTCTCAGATTTGCCCCGACTTCTCTCCGCTCAGTAAAGGTGCGTTCTCAGATTTGCGCCGACAGCGGCTCGTGTTTCTCGCACGATCCCGTCCGTGACCTTTTCGTGGTTTTGAAAAGATTCTTTGATGGTTTTGATGGTCATTAATCCGTCCGTGACTTTTTTCCTTTATTTTGTTTTCTTTCATTTGATTTTTTTGTTTTATCTGATGAACATTGATTTCCATTTCATCGTTAGCGAATTGGTTTATAATTGCCTGGATTTGATTTGCCTCTATTCTTTATAAGGAGATGACAAGGAAGGCTTTCTATCTGATTGTGATGAATAGTTTTTAATGGTAACAGGAATGATTTCCGCCGAGATTTCCATCTGATTGTTTTGTCTATCTGATTTGTTTTATCTGATGGACATTGGCGTCCATTTCATCGTGAGCAAATCGGTTTGTTCTGTCTATCTGATTGCTTTGTCTAGCGTGTATTTGATTTGCCTTTATGTCTTAATTTCCTTGAGAAACCTTTGTAAAGAGCCCGTCCTCCTAATCGTGAATTTGAGTCTCCTCCCTCGCTTGTAAGGATTTGTGAAACAGGTAGAGAGTCATCAATGTTACTGCAATTAAGACGCCGGCGACAATGACGATAACGACGAACCGGATTCATACGATAACTTCAGTATCCACCGATCCAATTCAACCAAGTGCGTGCAATTGGCTAATGATGCGAAGAAATCCCAGTCCTCGGGCCAGCTGCAGGCTTTCTAGTTGGTACATGGAGCCCATGCTGTTAGGAACGACCCTAGTGAAGCTGTTCGCCATTAACAACAATTTTAATTATAATGGTGAGACGTGAGAGGATCGTCTATAGTATGATCTTAATCAAGTGGTTCGTATGAATTCACATTGGAGGCCCGCGGCGGCCTCCGGGGGGAGGGGGGTCGGGAGGCCCGCGGCGACCTCCGGGGGGGGGTCGGGAGGCCCGCATCGGGGGGAAGGAGAGGGGGTCGGGAGGCGGGAGGCCCGCGGCGGCCTTCGGGGGGAGAGGGGGTCGGGAGGCCCGCATCGGGGGGAAGGAGAGGGGGTCGGGAGGCGGGAGGCCCGCGGCGGCCTCCGGGGGGAGAGGGGGTCGGGAGGCCCGCGGCGGCCTCCGGGGGGAGAGGGGGTCGGGAGGCCCGCGGCGGCCTCCCGATCCCCCCTCCACCCTCGGAGGCCGCCGCGGGCCTCCCGATCCCCCCCCCCCCCCCCCCCACCCCCACCCCTCGGAGGCCCGCCGTCGCGGGCCTCCCGATCCCCACCCCCCCACCCCTCGGAGGCCGCCGCGGGCCTCCCGACCCCCCCCCCCTCCACCCCGGAGGCCGCCGCGCGGCCTCCCGACCCCCCCCCCACCCTCGAAGGCCGCCGCGGACCTCCCGACCCCCCCCACCCTCGGAGGCCGTCGCGGGCCCCCACCCCCGGAGGCCGTCACGGGCCCCCCACCCCGGAGGCCCCCGGAGGCCGTCGCGGGCCCCCACCCCCGGAGGCCGTCGCGGGCCTCCCGACCCCCCCCCCCCCCAACCCCGGAGGCCGCCGCGGGCCTCCCGACCCCACCCCCGCAGGCTGCCGCGGGCCTTCTCCCCCCACCCCTGCAGGCCGCCGCGGGCCTCCCGACCCCCTCTCCTTCCCCCCGATGCGGGCCTCCCGATCCCCCCCACCCTCGGAGGCCACCGCGGGCCTCCCGACCCCCCCCCCCCCCCGGAAGGCCGTCGCGGCCTCGACGGGCCTCCCTAACCCCCCTCCACCCCCGGAGGCCGCCGCGGGCCTCCCGACCCCCCCCCCCACCCTCGGAGGCCGCCGCGGCCTCCCGCCCCCCCACCCCCGGATGCCGTAGCGGCCCCCACCCCGAAGGCCATCACGGGCCTCCCGACCCCTCCACCCCCGGAGGCCGTCGCGGGCCTCCCGACTCCCCCCCCCAACCCCGGAGGCCGTCGCGGGCCTTCCGACCCCCCCCCCCCCCCCCCCAACCCCGGAGGCCGTCGCGGGCCTTCCGACCCCCCCCCCCCCCCCAACCCCGGAGGCCGCCGTGGGCCTCCTGACCCACCCCCGCAGGCCGCCGCGGGCCCCCCCCCCCCCCCCCCCCCAACCACCAACCCCCCAGAGGCCGCCGCGGCCTCCCGACCCCCCAGACTCTCAAGTACAAAGGAAATTATATAAAAACATATTGTGCAATTCTACCATTAATTTTCTCCCTACGTTATGGATATACCACTAACACATTTGAGGTGCTCGATGTTATGGATTTGTATGAATTTGTACGTTACGACCCCACTTTGATTAAAATCATGCGGCTCCAATCATTCAAGGTCTTATGCTCAGATCTTAATTCTTGCGGTACTATTTGACGTTCCTATCGCGTCTATATTTAACGTCGTCTGCTCATTCCAACTTCTTGTGTATCTCACCATTGCACTCCAAACACTCTCGCACCTCCCTCCTCGGCCTCCTACCGCCTCGCACCATCTCTCCACCTCCAACCTCTCCTACAACAACTTCATCGGAACCATACCATCCGAGCTCGGCCTCCTTCCACGCCTTAAGAACCTCGAATTAGGCTCGCACTACCTCACAGGCGTGATCCCAGAGGGGCTGGAACATTCGTGCTCCAGCCTTAACTCTTACTTGTACAAGAACAAACTCCAAGCCCGATTCCGGCCAGCCTCTGCGATCCCCGCCGGCAACTCGATTACCAGCGGGATCCCGCTCGAGCTGGGCACGCTGCCGAGGCTCCAAGCGCTCAACCTCAAGGACAACCGACTCACGGACCTTCCTTGGGCAACAACTCCACCCTCATCGAGCTCTACCTGTCATCCAACAATCTACAAGAGAGCATACCCGCGGAGTCGAGACGGCTCACCAATTTGTGCATGCTCGATCTCTTGTTCAATCGACTATCCGGTGAGATCCCCCCTCCGGTGATCTCTTGTTCTTCAACCTCTCGATGCTCTACGCGTTCGGCCTTGGAGACAACCAACTACTCCGGATCACTTCCCGCCTACTTCGGCGAGAAGCTTCTCAATCCTAGTGGATGTCTTCCTCGACAACAACCACTTTGAGGGCCCAATTCCCTCACCGATCTCCAACGCCACGAAACTACCGACTCATTTCGCTTTCCAATAACAGCTTCACTGGGGTCGTCCCTAACAGCATGGGTTCTCGTACCAACTAGAAATCCTGTAGCTGGAGTCGAACCCATTCGAAACGACCTGGCCCGAGGACCGGGACTTCTTCGCTGGCCAATTGCACACGCTTGGTTGAATTGGCAAATCAAATCCACGGCAATTTATAGAAATTGTTAGACAGAAAAAAAACCAATTGGCTCCGGATGAAATGAAAAACCAATGTCCATCGGATAAAAACAAATCATTTAAACAGAACAATCAGATGGAAATCCTCAGCGGAAATCATTCGATGAATGGTTAGACAGAGGCAAATCAAATCCAGAGGCAAATCAAATCCAGGCAATGGTTAGACAGAACAAAACCAATTCGATGAAATGGAAATCAATGTCCATCAGATAAAACAAAAAATTCAAATGTAAGAAAAGAAAATAAAGGAAAAAGGTCACGGAAAGGATCTTTTCATCTAAAGAAGATGACAACAACCCATCAAAGAATTTTTCCAAAACCACGAAAAGGCCATGGACGGATTTATGGGCGGACGTGCGAGAAACCCCAATCCCAAGCGGAGGACAAGAAGAGTCCACGAGAACTCACCTTTACAGAGCGGGAGAGAAGTCGGGGCAAATCTGAGAACGCAGTCGGCACGAGTAGGAGGGGATAGGAGGAGGAGGAAGGAGGCTGTGCTTAGGGTCAGAGTTGGGGTGGAGGAGCGGCTCCTTGTTGTGGGGGTGGAAACATTGAAGATACCATTATAGCATCCCTCCTCCACCGTAGCTCCGCCTATATCTTCGTCCCTCACCTTCATGTAGCTCCATACCCACCTCCTCACCACCAGCCTCGCCCTCCATTCCTCCCCCTCAGCTTCCTCCTCCGCCTCGCCCCCTCGCTCCGCCGCTCATGCTACGTCACCGAACTCCTCTGCTGCTTCCGCATCCACACCCCCCCCCTTCAACACCCTCCTCTCCTCCCTCACCGCCAGCCTACACCTGGACACCCTACTCCTGCCTCAGCTACAACGAAGTGCTCAGAGTCCACCTCCCTCTCGTTATGGCGACTGCATGGTGGCGCCTTAGGCGACGGCCTCGACGGGTTGATGCTCTCGCAGAGCTCCTTCCCGTCCAAGAAGTCCTGCACGAGCTGCTGGAGCCGTGTGAATGGTGCTTTGTGTGAGTGGGAGTGTTAGTTTTAAGCTAACGGTCATTTTTGTTTTAATTTGAAATTACCGTTATGGGATCTCATAATTTGAAATCACTGTGAGCCACGTTTTGAAATTTAGTAATTAACCATTATAAGAAAATAATTCAATTAATATGTCCACTGCAACAAACTTGTCTGTAGTGATATTTTTTTAATCCCGTTAAACCATCTCATGTTAAATATATATGCGATGATATTATTCGATAATAATTATTTTTATTCTTGAAATTAGCAAGGTATGCACTATCGGTTGGTAATGCGATGCATATAGCATTATTTCTCCATGGTTGTTTCTCAAAATTTTATAATCAATAATAATTTTTAGTTTCATATTTAACGATGATTAGTTTTAAAAAAAATAAACAGTGGATCGGTGTGTTCTATGTGTTGCTAATGATAGAGTAACTATTGATACGGTAACATATATGGCATTCATCCTTAATTTTAAATAAAACAATTGCAATGAATAATATAGCCATTTGACGTAACAAAGACTACATCAATTTGTTATCACTTCTTCCTCCTCCTCTTTTATCTTCTGTCACTAATTGTAGACTTTAGACAATATCAATTTTTCAAACTTTAAATCACAAGTACTCAAACTTTTTAACTCTGCATCGCATTTCGGTAATACATATACATTGTGTAGATTGATCGTGTTTGTTTGGCGACATGGTATACGTATAAGATGCGCTAGCACACGGTATGGGAGACCATATCAGAACACAATCCTATGTTTGGGCTAAGTTTCCTTGTGGATTTAGGATTTATATTTGAAATGATGATTTTTATAGTACTGGAATCTTTTTGCGACTTACCGAGTTAGCTAATATTCTATGCCAATTTTCGACATTACCATCGAAAAAAAGACGCTGCCCGTGGAAGAAGAGATAGCTGCCAGATGTATAATATGTAATAAGACCCAAAGCAACTTATAGATAGTAATTGATGGCATATATGCCATGTTCCCAAAGAGGCAATCCCCCATCCTTGTATTTCAGCACACAAACACAAACTCCCCTATGGCTATGGCGACTCCACGGTGGATCGCTGCCATGAGGGAAACCCTCCTAACTGCTTTTGCCTTCATCATCTCAGCTACAGTCACCTCCGTGCTCGTGACCTTCATAAGGAACCATGTAACATTGCATGGCTTGGAGCGTCGGATGGGATTGAATCCAATGGCTAGAGAGAGCACAGACACGCCATGGCTGACACCAACCAGCTGCGACTTGTTCTCATGCAGGTGGGTCTTCGAAGATTCAACGGATCACGTGGCAGCTAGTGAGCAGCTTGGGATGAAGGACCCTGTGCATGGGACGCGGAGGTGGCAGCCTCGTCCATGTGACCTTCCCAGGTGTGTCAATTTGAAAACTTCTCGTTATTCAACTGATGCCTCGCTTCTTTTCCAGCTCGCGTCGAATTATAATTGTTCAAGATAGATTTTAGTAAATGAGACGTATGCAAGATTTTCAACTTTTAAACTGAACAGTCTATCTTCATATGATCAAAGATCTCAGATGTAAAAAGGTTTTATTTCATAAACAAAGTGATTTCGTAGGTAAAAGAGAATAGCTGAAGAACACCTCCGCAGCTAATTAGTCTGAAAAGCACAACCTGTATGCCGTATGGTTCGTATTTATGATATGCGCGTGTTCGTCCTTTTTCAGAATCAAGCTAATTTGAAAAGTACAAACCAACAATTTGGTGCATCTTTATGCAAACATCCGATGAACTAATTAGAAACTAACTATATTTTCCTTTTCATGGTGGAGATTGGGCGTAAGGGATATGCTGGAGAAGCTGAAAGGGAGAAGACTGGTCTTTGTTGGGGATTCACTGACATGGTATCATCAATGGATATCAATGCTGTGCCTTTTGGATACTGCAATTCCTACATCTCACAAGACCACCATCCAATTCCATGGCCCCATCAGATCATTCAAGAACTATGTAAGACGCCCTTCAGTTATATTTGAATTTTGTTTTCAGCAATTTCCAGTAGAATTTCGATCATGAGTTCGCGAAGGATGGCTCAGGTGTACAGTATATCCATCGAGCATCACTGGATGTGCAAGCAGTTAGATGCTACAAGGCGGATCGATGCGGATATTCTCGTGATCGACATCTATGTCGTGTGGAAGATTGCTAGGACGTGGACTACTTGGCTCGAGATCCATGCCGACACTTCTAAGATCAAGCTCTTCTTCATGTAGGCGTCTACACTATCCGTCTTCTTCACGTTATCCTTCCGAGCTGACTTTACAGATTTAAAAACTGCATGTTTGTAGTGCTGCAGACGGGAGCTGCTATAGAGGAACAGTGCCAGCAACGAAGTATAGGCGTCAAGGGCACAAAACCGATGAAATGTGGGAGAGGGTGGTGGAGGCGGCAAATGAACAGTTACGCTCCAAAGGGCTGAAGGCATGGATCCTAGCGATCACCCAGCTTGCCTGTGGTCGAAGGATGTGCGGCGATTTCTGAACGTAATTCTGATGAAGCAGCAACAGCCAGCATACCAAACAAAGTACGTGAATTGCGCATGCCGACGCCTCCCCCCTCGTGGCCGATGTTCGGAACTAGCTTCTCTACACCTATATTGACTATGATCTTGTTGATCACATGACCAGAATGATCACATGACTATGAATGATCACATGACCGGAATGGAACTCAATAGTATGCTTATGTGTTTTAACATAGAGGTGAATCCTGGTTCAACCATTGTTCATTTAACGTCCCAGCCTAAGGTCTCCGGTTCGTTATCGAGAAAAACTGACCCTAACAACTTATTGGATTCGCATCCGAATGGATCCGTTGACAACCATCCAAAATGCTTAAGCCCAAATTGTCAAGTAGTAATCTCCACCACTTATAAACCTCACCTACACTTTGTGAGTTTTAGATGTTACAGTTCATACGCTACTAAGTGAAAATTTGAGTAAAAAGAAACTCATACACAACTCTTGTTTCTGAATGAAACATCAGCAAGGGAAGCAAATTCGTATAAAAATTAAGCCATTTCCAAACCAAAAACAGCAAAGATCAAGTGTGAATTAATATACAAGTTGCAAAAAAAACAAGGAGAAGCAACTACTGACCATCTTCTCTGCTAAGCATTCCTGGGAGGGCCCTGATAGAGCTCCCTTATCATCCTCTGCACATCGGCCTCTCCGTACTTGATCCACCGATCCATCTGCCGCACCACCTCCCGACCGCCTCCCCGGAACCTCGCCAGCAGCCCCATGTACGGCGGAAGGATGGCGTCCATCGCCAAGTGCGTGAGCTCGTCCCGCAGCTCCTCGTCCGCCGCCGCCCATCCCGCCTGCGCCTCGTGCAGCGCCTCCAATTGCGCGTTGAACCTCGCCACCTTCTCCTTCAGCGCCGCCAGCACCTCCCCGCCGCTGCCGTAACCGATATCGTCCATCCTCAGCAGCTCCACCAGCCTCCCCCACGTGCTCTTCTGGTACGCGTTCTGCCACTGCCGCACCCTCGCCACCTGCCCGCGCACCCAATTCTCGCCGAGGATCTGCCCGAGCTCGTCAGTGGCCTTCTTCACCACGTACCTGCCATTGTTAAGCAGGAAGAAACTGCTCAGCGAGGTGTCGCGGTACGCGGCGGCCTTGGCGTCGAGGTTCGTGAGGAGGAGGTTCATGATCCAGCCGACGCGCACGGTGAGCGACGAGTTGGGGCGGATGTGATCCTGCACGCTCGGGGATCCCCCGCGCTCCTCGTCCAGGACTTGCTCCAGCGTCCGCCAAGACGCCGACGCCGCCCGGAGGTAGTTCATCACGTAGCGGGTGATCGGATGAACACCTCCCCCCGGGATCCGCGAGTTCGGCGAGTCGCGGCGGATCAGGTTCTCCAATTCCGTGAATATCCCCCGGATCGCCTCGCCGAGCTTCGCGAGGACGTGCCAGGACTCCTCCGCCACGAAGTTGGAGTAGTTATCGGAGAACACGGACTCGATCTCCGGGAGGAGATCGCGGAGCGACTCGTAGAGATCGACGATGCCGAAGAGGCGCTCGGGGGATCGATTCCCGGAGGCGACACCGTCGGCGAAGCCGAGGAGCTGGTTGGCGGCGACGCGGCAGACCTCGCCGAAGACCAGGTCAGAGAGGTTGTTGGGGACCTCGGCGAAGACGCGGCCGCAGAGGCGGCGCTCGCTGGGGAAGAGGATGCGGAAGGTAACCTTGACGCCCTGCGTCCAGCGCTTGATCTCGCTCTCGAGGTCCTTCCACTGGGCGGCGTGGACCTCGCTGGTGCTCCAGCCGAGGAGCCCCATCCGCGCGATGCTTTCCTCGAGGAAGTCGCGGCGGGAGAGGATGTAGACGTCGGCGCACTCCTTGGAGTACTTGGCCTGCACCATGCGGCGGGTGATGTCGCGGAGGTCGGAGATGGTGCCCCACGGGAGCGCGTCGATGATGACGTTGTAATCGGTGAGGGGTTGCGCGACGGGGATCTGGTCGTCGTCCTCGTAGTCGTAGGCGGCGGCGTCGGAGGAGAAGGGGGCCATGGGGGCAGAGCCGCCGGAGTTGCCGAGGTCCATGAGGTACTTGAACTCGTACTCGAGGCGGAACATGGACTTGTCGAGGATGTCGTGGGCGAAGTCGAGGATGCGCTTGTCGCCGGGGACAATGGGGTCGAGGCCGTGGATGGTGCCGATGAGGGTGTCGATGGCGTCGAGGAAGTCGTGGGTGTCCTCGGAGTCGGACCAGATGGGGCGTTGGGAGTTGAGGCAGCGGGAGATCTGGCGCTCCAGGAAGCGGAGGTTGCGGTCGAGGGGGCCCGAGTGGGCGGGGGAGGGGTGGGACTGGGGGAGGAGGAGTGGAGGCGGTCGCGGGTGAGGCGGCCGTCGAATTCGGCGAAGATGCGCATGGTCTCCTCGGTCATGGTGGAGGTGCGGTCCATGTTGCGGACGATGCCGCGGGCGGTCTGGAGGAGCCGCTCCTCGCCTTCCCGCAACGACGGATCCCACCGCCCCCGCTGGTACATCTGCTGCTCCATGGGGCTGGCGGTGGCGGGGAGAATGCGAGAGGTGGAATGGAGGAGGAGGAGGTGAAGCTGTTGACGACGAGATAGGGGGACTCTGTGCTGTTTGACCGTTGGGAGATTTGAAGGGTATTATGGAATTTGGAACTGCCTATAGATGATATAGGTTTTCTGAAGTAGTCAATCCAGCATTAGATATATGGTGTTTTTATAGGAGCTACTTCCTAATTAGGACATGCGCTTGACAAGAATGTCCGATTAGGATATGGGATTTAAAAAATTCCCAGTCAGGGCATCGATTGGCGAACGGTTCGCCGATCGGCAAACCTTTCGGCGAACGGTTCGTTGATCGCCTTTCGTCGATCGGTGCTTCCACGGACGCCGATTGAATTTTATATATATTAAAAATAATATATAATATTATTCAGATATATTATTTTTCGTACGGAAGCACCGATTCGACGAACCGTTCGCCGATCGGTGCCCTGACTGGGAATTTTTTAAATCTCATGTCCTATCCGAACATTCTTGTCAAGCTCATACCCTAACCGGGAAATAGATCTTTTTATAGTATCTCATCCAAACGCGCTCGTATGATTAGAGAAGGTGTTTATGGAGATGCTTTGTGCAGAGTCCTTTTTATTTTTGGAGATCAGGAGAGAGTTGGATTTGGCGATGGAATGGAACAGATGGACATGATAGGATTGAATTAAATGGGAAGTGGGAACTGTGTGGGGCCGGTGGAGACAGAAAGTTGGGTTTTTACTTGGTAGAGGATACTTTGTTACAGTGAATTAAGGGATGCAGTAGTCCGTTGTAGCTTTTGGAGCGGTTCGATCACGATCGAACGGTTTCCACGAATTTTTACTTTTTTTAGGTCTGGATCAAGAAAATAAGTGGGAATCGTTCGATCGTGATCGACCAACTCCAATGACAACAGCAAACTCTGCTGAGTCCCTTGTTACAGCAGAGGATCCATTTCCTTTGACGGGTTGCTTTAACCTATAATCCAATCATTTTTGCGAGGGTATATTTCTTTCTCGGCGGTTGCTTCACAAGAGAGCGTATGCTTAGCACTTACTCTCTTTGGTAGATCTGGAGTGAAACCTGATGGAGTGCAAAAACTCTGCCTAACAGCTAATAGTCCTTGACTATTCCATGGGATATTCATGGTCATACATAGGGTACATTGGGTCAGGCCGACCCGATCTCACATGAAACATAACTCTCTTAACTAGGCTCGAGCTCGAGCCCGTATTTAAAAAGGACGAGCCATGGGCCTAGTTTTAGGCCCAAATGCAATATCGGCTCGGGCTTGGGACCATGAATTCAAAATAATTACATGAGTGTTACTAGATGTTGATGGATTCACAGGACGTTCATGTTTTGTATGGCTTATGATCTATTGTTAATGGTTTGTTCTTTATCATGAACTTATACGATCTACTATATATCTTGCGTTCTCTGCTGTAGTACAAGTTTCCAGTGGTGGTGTCGAGTAGCATGAGGATCTGAACTAAAGACTTTAAGTTTCCCAACTTGAATTCATTTGGTAATAAATTATGAAATTTAACTAAAGTCAAGGAAAAAATGTGTAACACCCGTACCCTAAAATGTAGTCCCATATATAAAACTTACTAAGTGTGTGAGTGAGTTATAAGTGGTGGAGATTAATACTTGACAATTTGAGTTTAAGCATTTTGGATATTGTCAACAGATCCATTTGGGTCCGAACTCAACAAGCTGTCAGACATGGGCGGAACCATGTATATTTCCTGGGAGGCACGTGTCCCCCCCCCCTAAAGTTTGAAAAATCGGTATATTCCTATTAATGTTCTAATTGTTAAAATCAAAATCCAACCATTGTGCCCCTGTCCCCAATTGGAATTGCGGAGTCCATGGCCTCCATCTCTCGTTGCCTTCTTTCTCGCATTCCCTCTGGACGTCCAACTCGAGCTGCCATGCCTCCCCTCCCCACGATGCCAACTCCCCCGACAGCATCCACAATCCTTGGTTCCCTTTCACGGCAGTTTTTCGTTCCCGCCCTCCATTCCTCGAGTAACGTCACATCCTCTCTCGCATTTCCTCTAGATGTCTAACCTGAGTCATTGTGCCTCACTCCCCACAGTGCCAGCTCCTCGCTCAATAGTATCCCCAGTTCCCTTGCGCATCGACATCACATATATATACATAGGTGTGTCGTACGTCCCTACAAATATCAATATGATATCCATATATGTATCCACTTTGAAGCAGATATGCATACGAATGTCAAAATCTATATAAAACAGATATGGTGATATGGATCCGATACATATATATATATGGGTAAAATGGGGCTGTCCCCAGGGGGTAGCTAACTTAGCTACCCCCGCCCCATTTTCTCCATGTTTTTAATTTTTTTTTAAAATTTCTTCCATGAATATTCATCACTATATCCCTATATTGTGTCATTAAAATTTCGTGTGAAACAGAGTCTCCTATGACATCCATCCAAACAGTCATTTTTTAACGGTAACAGGATTTTTTAAATCGACCCCGTTTGGATGGAGGTCATAGGAGTCTCTGTTTCGCATGAAATTTGAATGACATAATATAGGGATTTAATAATGAATTTACACGATTTTGGATTTCAAAAAAAATAAAAAAAAGTGTGAAAAAGGGGCGGGGGGAGCTAAGTTAGCTCCCCCTAGGGGGCATACACATTTTACCCTATATATATAGGAGGCCCTTCTAATGAGGTGGGTCTTTCCTGAAATTCAGAAAGCCACTATCAAATTTGTAAATTACGTAACAATTTTGTAAATTTAAACTACATATTGTAAAATACTGACGATTATACAGTTATGTAAAATATATCATCCATATTGTAACAAACTTTTAATGTCAAATATAGTAATATTTTCATAAATTTTTCATGATATACATATTATATTAATATTTATTATTAAATTTATGGAGTTAGAATGTGTAAAATAAATAGAATAAATGCTTAAATTGACGTGGCTTTCCATGCATCCAGGAAAGGTGCACCTCATTTGAAATATTTCTTATATATATATATGAGGAAAGGGAGCCTACTTTGTGAAGTAGGTAACTTACCTACTTCACATTTCATTTTTTTGCAAATTTTTTTATTTTTTTTCAAAAATGCCACCATGGGTTTTCATAATTATATCCCTCTAATATATCATTCAAATTTCATCAGAAACGGAGACTCCTATGGCCTCTATCCAGACAGTTATTTTTTAACGGTCACAGATTTGTTGTATTTTACATGTTTTGGATGAAGGTCGTAGGAGTCTCCGTTTCTGATGAAATTTGAATGACATATTAGAGGTTTATAATTATGAAAATCCACGGTGGTATTTTCCAAAAAAAATAAAAAAAATTGCAAAAAATGGATGTGAAGTAGGTAAGGTTACCTACTTCACAAAGTAGGCTCCCTTTCATATATATATATATATATATATATATATAGGAAATATTTCAAATGAGATGCACCTTTCCTGGATGCATGGAAAGCCACGTCAATTTAAGCATTTATTCTATTTATTTTACACATTCTAACTCCATAAGTTTAATATTAGATATTAATATAATATGTATATCATGAAAAATTTATGAAAATATTACTATATTTGACATTAAAAGTTTGTTACAATATGGATGATATATTTTACATAACTATATAATCGTTAGTATTTTACAATATGTAGTTTAAATTTACAAAATTGTTACGTAATTTACAAATTTGGTAGTGGCTTTCTGAATTTCAGGAAAGACCCACCTCATTAGAAGGGCCCCCTATATATGGGAAAAGGGAAGCTGAACCCCATGTGCAGCCAAATTCCTGCACCCGGAATCAGAGCCGTTGGATGGGTTCTCCCATCAACGGTTGGATGTTGACCTCGCAAGTCCCGTGTGTCCCCCTATTTTACCCGTACTGTGCCTCCTTTTGTCCCCATCACTCTCCCTTTCTTTTGTCCGCCAGCACGCAACACACCAACCATGGAGCCGCCCCATCTCCTCGTCGTTGTGCAAGCTCTAGCCGTCCAGTCCCTCACGCTCCGCCGCTCACGTGTGCCCGTGTGAGCCCTAGTGGCCTGCTTCCTCGCACTCCTCCCGTCCGTGCATGTGCCATCTTCTCCCCGACGTCGCCCTTGCTGCGCGCCTTCACCGCACAGACTGCGCTGACCGTGCTCACTGCACCGTCATTGTCTAACCTCCTTCCCCAGACTCGACCTCCATCGCACCACCTCCGATCCTCTGCCTCCATGGCATCCTCTCACCTCTCACCGCATCACCTCTCCCTCCCCAACGGTCTCCTGTAGCAGTTGCTTGTGCAACAATTCGTTCACCTCTGCCCGACTCAAGCATCCTCGGCTCCACAGTGCCTGCAACTGCTCATGTAGTTGAAATGGATTTTTTTAATAGTGACATTATGTCTACTAGTGGCTGAATAATTAAAGATATTCATTTTGTATATTGTGTTTCGATTTTTTTGGTTAAGTTTCAATTGTATGTCAATTTTTGGTGGTATATATTTTGTTTATTTTAAGTCATTTATGTTATGTTGCAATGGTGACTCACCAAGGATCTCCAACCCATTCCATATTCTATGCAAAGTCGAATATGGGCATGTCGCTTACCTTGTATACATAGACCTCAAGGATTTCTTTCATGAGCTTGTAACTCTTGCAATTAGAATAGAATTCGACGAAATTTGTTCATCGACACGAGTTGTTCCTTTCCGTCATGATCGTAATATAAATTTCTTGTGTCAGTAATTGTTATTGATATAAAATGTTACCCAAGATGTAGATTATCATCTTCGGGAATAAACCAAATCAATCATAAGTCTATCATCATCGGAGAGAACTGCTCAACAAGTGTGCTATTCACTTTGAAGATGATGTTAGAAAGCTTGATATTGCACTTTCGAACTCAAAAGTATTCCAAAATGCAGGCACAATAGATGAATGATTACCATGCATACTAACTGAGAATAATCTCAATTACTTATATATATATATATATGAGGTCCGGGACGCTGCTGCATGTAGCAGCCAACGAGGCTGCTACATGTGGCAGTTTCCGCAAATTTTTTTATTTTTTTTTTCAAAATTAAACCATGAATATTCATCTATATATCCCTCCTACATTCTATAAAAATTTCGTCAGAAACGGAGACTCCTATGCCCTCCACCTAGAACAGGTCGATTACAGCAAAATTCAGACCGTTAAAAAATACCGGTCTAGATGGAGGGCATATGAGTCTCTGTTTCTGACGAAATTTTTAACAATGTAGGAGGGATATATAGATGAATATTGATGGTTTAATTTTGAAAAAAAAATAAAAAATTTTGGGGAAACTGCCACATGTAGCAGCCAGGTTGGCTGCTACATGCAGCAGCGTCCCTTTTCACTATATATATGTATGTATGTATATATATGTTACCGTTGATTGAGAAATTTCCAGAGTTTATATAGGCATCAAGTTCATGTTAGGAATCTTGTACTTCTGCGATATTTCTACCTCGTTCTTGGGCATTAGAAGCTTACTCGAGATGATTACATTAGAAATGGGCGGTGATGTATTTTACGAAATGAATACTAGAATCCGAGAAACAGAGATACTATGTACTCCATAAAATTTATCGATTTTAGCACTAGAGTTTGTATTGTTTGTCGTAAATATGAAACCATCATCAGATTTTTCATCCTTTCTTTCTTAATGAAAAATGGAAGTGATATCATTTTGTTAGTTATGTTTCAGTTGAATTTCATATGTATGATGTATTTAGTTTGTCTGTTCTGTGTCATTTATGTTTTGTTGCGAGAGCACCTCGCCAAGCATCTCTAACTCTTCTCAGATTCTATGCAAAGAACAATGCAGGCACAATAGGTGTTTGGTACAATGCTCAAATAACTAATGCCAAATCACAGAGAGATCAAAGCCACCATACTATGTTAACATAGGTTGATATAGAATGGATAAGGAACTGCGATCCAGACCATCCAAATAAATACTCCATTCTCTAATAAATCATAAATATGACAAAACTTATCTATGTCTCTCTTAGAATAACCAATTAAACATAAAATCCAATAAAACGAACACCGTTATTAATCAATCACTCGTGGAGAGAATATCACTATTAAAAATGCTTAAGATGCGCGGGCAGTGCTACGAGCTGAAGATGCCAGCATCTGGGAGCAGGGAACAACTGCTGAGAAAGCAATCATTACAGAGCCGAGGATGTCGGCGTAGGGGAGATGGCGTCGTGGGTACGGTAAGGTAGAGTCAGGGAGAGGAGGTTGGACGTGACGACACAGTGAGCACGGCTGGTGCAATCAGAGCAGTGAAGCACTCAACGAGGATGACATCGGGGAGAAGATGGCAAGCGTAGGGCGGAGGTCATGTGAAAATTTCTTTGAAATTTTTTTTGAAAATTTCTTCCATGAATATTCATCACTATATCCTTATATTATGTCATTAAAATTTCATGTGAAATAGAGACCCCTACGGTCTCCATCCAGACAGTAATTTTTTTAACGGTAACATGATTTTTTAAATCGATCTCGTTTGGATGGAGGTCGTAGGAGTCTCTGTTTCGCATTAAATTTGAATGACATAATATAGGTATTTAATAATGAATTTACACGGTTTTAGATTTCAAAAAAATATAAAAAAAATTGTGAAAAAAGGGTGGGGGGAGCTAAGTTAGCTCCCCCTAGGGGCATACACATTTTACCCATATATATATATATATATATATGAGGAAAATAGAGCTGCCCCCTAGGGAGAGCTAACTAAGCTCCCCCGCCCTATTTTCTTCAATTTTTTTAATTTTTTTTGAAATTTTTTTCCATTAATATTCATCACTATATCCCTATATTATGTCATAAAAATTTCGTGTGAAACAGAGACTCCTACGGCCTCCATCCAGATAGTCATTTTTTTAACGGTAACAGGATTTTTTAAATCGACCCCGTTTGGATGGAGGTTGTAGGAGTCTCTGTTTCGCATTAAATTTGAATGACATAATATAGGGATTTAATAATGAATTTACACTGTTTTAGATTTCAAAAAAATAAAAAAAAATTGTGAAAAAAGGGTGGGGGAGCTAAGTTAGCTCCCCCTAGGGGGCATACACATTTTACCCTATATATATATATAGGGAAAAAGGAGTATGCTCCCTAGGTGTAGCTAACTTACATGCTCCCACCTCTTTTCCTCTATATTTTTTTTATTTTTCTTATATGAAACCTATTGGAATTTAGATCACAATATGTCACCATGATGTCATTCAAATTTCGACTTAATTCGATACTTCTATCTCCTTCATCAAGACTGTCAAATTTTAACGGTCTCATAATTGCTGAAAATGACCCCCTTCAGATGGAGGGCATAGGAATCTCTGTTTCTGACGAAATTTTAATATAATGTTAGATGGATATAGTGATGAATATATATATTTTTATTTTCCAAAAAAAATTCAAAATGGGGGAAAATGAGGGTGGGAGTAGCCAATTGGCTACACCCAGGGTGTAGCCTCATTTAACCCATATATATATATATATATATATATATATATATATATATGAGGAAAGGGAGCCTACTTTGTGAAGTATGTAACTTACCTACTTCACATCCAATTTTTTGCAAAATTTTTTATTTTTTTTCAAAAATGCCACCATGAGTTTTCATAATTATATCCCTCTAATATGTCATTCAAATTTCGTCAGAAACAGAGACTCCTACGGCCTCCATCCAGACAGCCATTTTTTAACGGTCACAGATTTGCTGTATTTTACATGTTGTGGATGAAGGTCGTAGGAGCCTCCGTTTCTGATGAAATTTGAATGGCATATTAGAGGGATATAATTATTAAAATCCATGGTGGCATTTTTCAAAAAAATAAAAAAATTTGCAAAAATTGGATGTGAAGTAGGTAAGGTTACCTACTTCACAAAGTAGGCTCCTTTTCCTCTCTCTCTCTCTCTCTCTCTCTCTCTCTCTATATATATATATATATATGTATGTATATGTATATGTTTCATCCTACTCGTTGTTGGATACATTGAAAGAGAGATATTTGCAATGGAAGATGAATGGTTAATGATGCTTTACTCACATACATTGAAAATGAGATGTTCGATACTATTGTTGATGATAATATTATGAATTGTTTTCAAAATATAAAATCTAGACATGGTCGACTTTAAATACATGTGTATTTTTAAATTTTATTTAATATGTAAAACACCTCTTGTATATACCTATGCATATGAATGTTTATACTATTTTTTCGTACCGCAATGTTATTTGTTATTGCTATTGTTTGTGCTGGATCTGCCACTGTTATCAGGACCAGTTTTCCTCGAAACGGCATGAAGATCTAAGCCTGAGACGTTACAAAATGCACGTGTTCATATTCAATCATGTAATGTACTTGTGCACGTAAAGTTTGCTTATTTTGCAAGAATAGAAATAGATCACATTTCCAGTTCAATGTATTTGCAGTGATGTTCAGATCATGCATTACGCCATGAGAAATGCTGACGCGTTCATAGTGCACAATAGTTTGAAAAACACAAGGAATGAACTTGGAATTTTGCTTATTAGTAATTTTGTTTAAGCATGAATGGGATGACCCGAACCGAACCCGGCCCAATTATGTTCGGACCACGTTCGAGCTTGAGCCTGGTTTTTTAAAAAAGGGCCTAGATCAGGCTCATTAGCCCATATATTCAAGTTGGCTTGAGCCAGGTCTAGTAAAATCCGACCTGATTCGAGCTGATGCTCAACCCTAGTCATACGATTATGGGAAGAGGGGACCTTCATGAAAGGATACTTATTCTCTGAAATCCCCTTGTGGGTAAGTCTCCATGGCCTGAACTTGGGGCACTACTCGGATGTCGTGTTGAATACGTGTGGTTTCCTTTTGAAAGTAAAATGTTTACGAACTTCAACGCCTCCCATGGGCAAATGGAGGATTGTGCATGATGGTGTATCTCCATCTATGCTTCCAAGGTCATCCCTAAGGTCGTCTCATTGGTTCTGTGGTTAGGGGAAAGGACCATGAGATGCAAGGAACTCGAATGGCGGATCCAAAAGTATGTATCATTTCTTTCGATCGCTCATTTGGTTCTTTCCCTTTCCTGCCATGCCAAGATGTTGTGGAGGATGTCTCGTCTCCAAGGAGGTTGCCATGGTTCGAGAGATGGGCACCATCAACTTGAGCGCTCGCTCATTATCGATCATTCTATGTAAGGCTGAGGAGGCAAGGTTTTATGGCACCATTCAACCATTCCATGACATGTATATCAATCCCCAAAATCCCTTGAGCATAAAGTATTATACCTTCCTCTATGGCTAGAGAGCATCCTTACAAGTCCAGTAACCAAACCCGTACAAGTCTGCTTATAGTTATATAAGTCCATCGTTAGTCGGAAGTGAGAAATAAAATATCAACTACGTTTCAGAATATTTAGACTACGTTATCGATTCTCTGTCTCCAGAACCTACGACTCATTCATGCTTCGCTTCGTTTGGAGTCATGAGCGCAACTCCAAACTCGAGATCATTTTTTTGTAGTTTGTCCCACTATAAAAAGATGATGTGATATGGTTAATGGATCCCTTTTTAATCAACAAATATATCGTTTTATTACCAAACCCCTCCATGCATAATTCATGCTTAGGTAAAAAGTATTTAAGAATAAAATGAAGAATTCAATTACATTACATAATTTTTCATTTATAGTTGACTTTATATTGATGTCAAACTTGTTATTTTATGTAAGTTTTTCACGTGAAAGAATCTTTGTGCGCATACATACATACATATGTATGTATATGTATATAATATAGGACTTACCTATAGGGTCTTATGTCCATTAACATTTCGGTGAGCATCTATTATAGACCATACATGAGTATTAGTAATAACTATATTTCTAATTGTAGGCTACCACGTATTTAACAAATACTATATTTCCTATTATACAACGCCCTTAAAAATGGGAAGACGGTTTTGGAAACAAACTATTCAAATAAATGATTATGTACGGATGATTAAGATTCAAACGCTGTGATAGTAATGAATATAATCCAGTCAAGTAAATGTTTGTTGTGAGATCGGTAATATCAAGACAATGATCCGTAATTTACTTCCGAAATGGTTACCTTGTACAGAATTTAGTAATATGTATACAATGGTCAAGTAAATGTGTGTTGTGAGATCAATAATAATATAGAAAATGATTATTAATACATTTGTGCATGTAATGCACATTGCATTAACAAACATATGCTTTCTTGCTTGAGCAATGTCCATGACTTACTGACCGTTACTTTCTTATTATTGATATCATAATAGCTATTACTTTAGAATCGTACACGTATTACAGAACATGTGATATAAGACATATGTATACATTACTGAACTCACAACAATAATTTACTTGAGAACTGTATATATATTACTTGAGTATCTTTTATAAATTACTGAATTCTATTCAAAATAATAATATATATGGAAATTACTGACCATTTGTTATGGTTTTACTGACTTCACAACAAGCATTTACTTGACCAGTGTTTATATATTACTGAATTATGCACCATATAATAAAATGAATGTAAAGTACTGACCGTTTTTGGATATTATTGATCTCGCAACAACCATTTGCTTGACTATTGTGTGTGTGCGTGTGTATATATATTACTAACCCGAGTATTTGGATCTCTATTTTCTGCAAGAAATCATCGATTCGAATATTTTCCTTCCAAAACGATCTTCCTATTTTTTAGGACGTAATATAATTGGAATACCACTTATTGTTAAATCGCTTTGCATATTAATCTCCTTCCAAAAACAGCATCCTTCGAAATAAGTAACCACTCAATTGATACTACACATGTGTGACCTACAAATGTGGCTCGCCGAAATGCTAATGGGCACAGTGCTCATTGGATAAATTCCCTATATATATATATATATAGAGGGAGAGAGAGAGAGAGAAAGGGGAGGGATGGGGCTGCCCCCAGGGGTAGCAAACTTAGCTCCCTCCGTCCCATTTTCTCTATTGTTTTGAAAATTTCTTCTGTGAATATTTATCACTATATCCCTATATTATGTCATTCAAATTTCGTGTGAAACAGAGACTTCTAGGACTCTCATATAGTCAGTCATTTTTTAACGGTCACAGGATTTTTTAAATTGACCTCGTCTGGATGGAGGCCGTAGGAGTCTCTATTTCACATGAAATTTTAATGACATAATATAAGGATTTAATCATGAATTTACATGGTTTTTATTTTCAAAAAAAATACATGAAAAAAGAGGAGGGAGCTAATTTAGCTCCCCCAGGGGGCATACACATTTTTTCAGATAGAGAGAGATGGCATTCTCTCTTTCTGAGAACACCTATGATCTTTCTTCCTTGGAGATCTTCATTCTTTATGCTTCTAGTCTTCCTTTCTGCTTCACCGCAGATCTAGTTGTTGTCTTCCTCAGAGCTAGTCGTAGTTGGCTCCTACACTCACTAGTCGTCTATTTCTTCCTACTCGAAGTAGTTCAAACTCGGCCAGCAGGAGATGCAAGGGGCATGGGTACAGAGAATGGCGTTTGACTTTGATCAATTTCAATAAGCCACTTCGCACCTAGCCTTCTTCTCATTAAGTCCGGGTCGCACACTACGTGTGTATGTGTATACTAATTAATCTATTAAGCCTGCTTTATAAAAAACAATCCAATTAATATGACCTTCAGAAATGAACAACTCGGTTTTCTTCTTGGTGTATGGAAGTTGTGTTTACCAGTGGGTCGAACCACGGGATCGAGTGGAAGCAATCATGTTTGACATGAGATCGATTGAGCGTCTGATTTAGTTTTTTAAGCCTTATATGATCCTCTTGATGTCAGATATCGTGAGAATGAGATTTGGAGGAGGATTGTGTCAATGAAGTGAAAATATGGTTAGTCAATATGTGTTTGTATTTATAGGGATTGCGTTAAATAGGGAACCATACAGAATGTTAACAAGAATATTGATCTAATCCAACTTTGTGAGAGTATTTTGTTCGGTAGTCAAAACTCAATCTCAAATTGTTCTACAACTATATTATTAAATTGCCATACCAAAATATCTTGGTTGATGTTAGGAACATAGTCAAGATAAGGATCCCAATGAGATTGGACTCTAATCCTAATAATAGTTGAGTTGTATTCTATTTATAGTCCAGTTGAGGTTGTAACTGGACTATATATAGAGAGAGGAAAGTGGAATCATTGCCTCTACAACACAGCAAGAAAGAATACCGCGAGAGAAAGGGAGAAAGAGAGAGAGAGAGAGAGGTGAGTAAGCGAGGGAACGGAAGAGTTGTACTCGTTCTAATTTGTAGTGATATTTTTTCTCAGATAGTCACGAGAGGTGATCGACCATTGTTATATATGGTTGTTCTTTCTTTCATGTGCTTCTGTGGTGGTGGGTGATTGCGCATTTGTATCCGTATAAGGTTGTATGTATCCCTATTAATTGGTATTACAGCAAAGACGATGCCGGGAGGAGGGGGGTCGTGTCGCAAAAAATGGTATCAGAGCTTGGTTCGATGACACCGATGGATACAACGTGACCGATCATAGCGAGAATCGATGCTGACGAGATGATGTGATGCAACAAGGTCGCCTTCTTCAGGAGTTGTGAAGAATCGGTTACGATGAACGGTTAAGATCAGGAGCATACAAAATCCGATTGGAGTGATCCAGGAGTACATATAGGGGTTATTGCATACTTTAGAGGAGTTGAATAGTTGGGATCATAAATTCTGTTCTGCTTTTTCAAATTGTGCAAGGAGGTACAATAGAAAAGCAGATGACGAATTTTTCATCGCGACGTGCATCACTCTCCGTGGAACACTCCAATATGAAGAACAACTTCACCTTATGTCAACAACATGTGAAGAATATACTCACGTGAGAAGAACTTGTGAAAGCTCTATAGGATAAAGAAAAGAAGTCATATAAGATGAAAGAGGAAGAGTAGAAGGAGATGAGGGATCTCGCGAACAATACTATACAACTATTCTTAGAAGGCAAAACTCTTCACAAAATCATCGGTCTAGAGAATCCAACAGAGGTTTAGATGAAGCTCGAGTGACGATACAAGTCCACATCTTTGACGAACCGACTATTGATGAAGAAGAAGCTTTATGATTTAAAAATGACCGATGGGATAAAGCTCTAAGTGCACTTGGATGTTCGATAACATTCTGACAGATGTGCTCCTACTTTAGCCTTCCGGAGGAGGATAAGATACTCATATTGCTGAGTTTCCTCCATCTTCCTATGATCATATAGTGATGACATTACTCTATGGAAAGGAGACCATCACATTGGACGAGGCAGTTTCTTCGTTGCTTATGAAAGAGTCTCTACGGAGGTAGACATATGAGGTAACGGATGACCAAGTTCATGTGTTGGCAACCGAGGGTAGACATTCAAGATCAAGTGAGACATGATTCAGAGATCGATCCAATTCACGAGTTCTGATCAAATGCTTCTATTGTGACAAGTAGGGTCATAAAAAGAGGATTGTCTGAGATGTGAGAATGGGAAAGGAAATAAGAAGTTTGATGATTTTGTATCTGACCAAGAGGATTCCACCGAAGTTTACAAGACAGCTTTGCTAGCGTATTCTTAGGGAGATGAAGGCAAATTCGAATGATTTTTGAACTCAACATGTTGCTCATCTAGGGAGCAGTTCAATACATATCAAGCATGTAATAATGACACCGTAAAGATGGGAGGTGGAAAGGTTCACCTCGTCAAGGGGTTTGGATAAATACAATTCTGCATGTTTGATGGAGTAATACAAACTCTAATAGGTGTCAGACACATTCATATGACCAAGAAGATTCCGATTTTCACTATGAACGATCTAGTCATGAGGACATCGAGTCAAGGTTTTACAGACTGAACCAGACATCAAACCGGGCACGTATCGGTTTTTTGTTTTTATGGTTGGACTATTGGAACCGACCGGTTGAACCGATGATGACGCCAATAGTTAAAAAAACAGAAAAGTCCGAACCATTGTATTGTTGGTTTGCTTAGTATGGTTCAACCAGGTCGAACCGATTTAAACATGTATATCATACAAATAAATACGAAAAATGTTATGTCCTTCTAAGTTTCTTCCAATAACACTTATACCCCTATTTTTAATATAAGCGTATTTATCCCCTATATTTTTACAAAATCAACATCAGTGGCATTTTATTAGTAAACGTGTGCTCCCATATTATACCAACACAAGTATGATATTGTGAAATTTTAAGAAAATATTGGAGCACAAATGATATTGCTTAAAAAGTAGGGGTATAGATGTTCCTAAAAAAACACAAAATGGCATAACAGTTATATTTCATAAAATTTATGTAAATACGTATATGTGATGTAGAAATTTATAATTTTAAAAGTAATTAAATTCTAATTAACGATAATGTCATTAATTTATTGCTTCTCATAGTATAATTATGACAATATCTTCTTCGCTTATTATTGTTGTAAGTGGACAACTTCATATACATTGTGGAAAGAGAGAGGTAATGCACATATGGGAGGAAGGGGCAAGCGATAATGAGTCATTGACACGTGTGAAGGAGAAGAAATTAAAGAGTATTATACTACGGGTTAGAACGAGACTAGATTACGAATATTTTTGAAAAAGTTTGTATTTTGATAATTTATTGGAAATTATTTTTTAATCAAAAAATGGAATGTTTAACCGGTGGTTTGGTTCAATTGGTTCAACCGGATTTATGTGGCCCAACCGGGTTTTAACTGATTTTTATGTTCTGAATAAAAACCGTATGGTTTGATCGTTTTCCCTTTGGTTCTTGGTTTAACCGGTTCAACCAGGCAGTTCGGTTTGATTTTAAAACCTTGCACCGAGACACCGTTGAAGGGGGAGTTCTCAGAGCAAAAAAGGGATCACGCATGCGTGGTGATGCGTGGGGCGAGAATGCTGAATAAGGTGTATAAGGTTGAGGAAATGGTCGTGACAAATGATGGAGCTCCATTTATTTACAATACGAGCAGTGTGATGAGAGAGCAGCATGTTATCGGCATCTATGTTGTAGAAGTACGCAACAAGGAGAATCAAGTGTGATTCATTTCACCAGAGGATGCCGACATAATCTCTTGATATTTATCTATTTGTCAGGGTGTGATGAAATATAATTTAATTGTTGATCAATGTGCGTTAAGTTTCGATAAAAGCAATAGAGCTAGCCAACAAATGAAATGAAAAAAATAGAGAAGTTCTTCATACAAGAAAAAGCTCTATCCTTCAAAGTCAAATTACAAAAGAGCTTCCACCAAAGGCGAGCGCTCCCAACTATTTTTCAAAGTGTCCACTTGGACCAAACGCTATCAGGACTTATAAGTTGGACTAGCACCATGAAAGGGCTCTGCATCATATAGTGATACAAGTATGTTTATCGAAGGTATCTCAGATACTCAAAAGAGATACACCCCGGTTTACTCGCAGAAAAACAAGTACATACGACTCTGAATTCTTTTGACAGACACATTGACTAACAAAATAAAAATATACAAGTGTTAAGTACTAAGGCACTCAAGAGGCCCCCTTATTTCAATGCGAGGGAGAGTAAAATATACACAAATCTATGCCTTCCATAATCTGCCAACCCATGTACACTTTAAAGTCTAACAAACTAATGAGACGGTTGACCGAAGTAAGAATAGACTTATTCCCCAGTGTTGAAGATTATGTTTACAGGAGAGTCTCCTGGACTGGAACTTTGGGTGATGTCTCGACTTGACTCTCATGATTGCAGTACACTAATCTTCATATACTTGTGGGCGGAACTAGCATATAAGCTAGGGGGGCCATGGCCCCTCCTTAATTATTATATTTCACTTAAATAATGTTGTTAAATTTTAATATGGCCCCTACTTAAGGTTTAAATATAGAATAAATAAGCTCAATCATCATCATGAAATGCTCATTGTCTTATTGGTTAAGTGTTGTTCCCCTTACTAAATGATCCAGGATTCGAATCTCATGTTTGCACTTTTTGTCAAAAAAAAAACTCTACTTGGCCCCCCCTATATAAAATTCCTGGTTCCGCCCCTGCTTGTATCATACATACAAACAGAGAGTCTGATAATTAAAGAAGTTGGATTCCTTCTGGCTAAAGCATGGTTGAGTACAGAATTTTTGGATCACTTAAATTAAAGATTTTTTATGAATTGAGCTTTGAAAAATTCACATATACTGTCAGGAATTAATCTGATTCCTCCATTCTTTAGATTCTCCAGGACGAACATAGTTTAAGTACATGGCTATGTTGAATCTCGAATTTATCATGTTAAAATTCACATATTAATCCTCAAGCTTAAACAATTCAATAGTAATCATAATTAAATTACTAATATTAACTTGTATTATACAGTAGATGTGTGTATAATTGACCCATATAATTTCCACATATGCATACATTGTGTGTGTGATTATATTTTCTAGCGTACAAATTTCAAAAATATAAAAAAACACGCGGAACCAGCCAAAGCCCCGCGGAACCCTAACCCTAACCCATATAAACTCACCCCATATCGCCGCCTACCTCTCGGACCGCAGTACACAGAAGCGAAGATGGTGAAGGAGCGTCAGGGCGAGCGGGTGAGGCTGTACGTGAGGGGCACCATCCTCGGCTACAAGCGGTCCAAGTCCAACCAGTATGAGAACACCTCCCTGGTGCAGATCGAGGGTGTGAACACGAGGGAGGACGTGAGATGGTATCAGGGCAAGCGCATGGCCTACATCTACAAGGCCAAGACCAAGAAGGACGGAACCCACTACAGGTGCATCTGGGGGAAGGTCACCAGACCCCACGGCAACACTGGCATCGTCCGCGCCAAGTTCAAGTCCAATCTCCCACCTCAGTCCATGGTACGGTTGCTCCACCTTTCTTCTTCTTTTTCATCTTCTTGGTTTTTTTGATGACGATTTGCATGTTTCTTGGGTTGCAGGGAAGTAAGGTCAGGGTGTTCATGTACCCCAGCAATATTTGAGGTCCGTTATCTTTCTTTTTCCTTTTCTTTCTGTTCTTCCTTTTCTTTGTTATTTGTAATGTTCTCCTTTTTAAGATTCTATAAAATTTGGGATCTTATTTAAAAGAAACAAGTTTTTTTGAGTCATTTCCATCATGGGTTTTTTTTTCTTGATGCCAATTTTAAGTTCCACATTTTTCCCTTGGTGCCCTTTTTGGGAACTGCCTTCTAGTATGATTATCTGCTATACGTGATTATTAAGAATTACAAATTTCAGAATTCAGTCTAACTCATTGTAGGAAACTATTTTATATAATTAACAATATTTAAAATGAATCTTTATTCTGGCCTTTTAAAACATAACACATTTCTATAAAATAGAGGAAACTTGGTGCTGCTTTCATAAAGTGATTGTTATTGTAGTATTTAGCGGTGTAAACGGATCGAACTTGAGCGAATCTATATTTTTTAGGTTCCGTTCGTTTATTTAATCGAGCCTAAACTGTTTTTAGGTTCGGTTCGTTTTTTTTCGAATCGAATCCGAATCAAACCTCTTTTTAAACGAATTGAACCTAAGCAAATATCGAACTTAAGAATTCTCTAATAAGAGGGAGTGAAAAGAAGAGAAATGGAAATATATATATATGTGCGTTTACAGTTAGAATAAATATTCATTTAGGTTTTTCTTTATCTAACTCATCTTCATCTTTTGAAAAAATTAGATTAATAAGGATTCGTCTCTTTGAAAAAAGTATAATTATAATATATTTTATATCTATTCAGATGAGGATAAGGAATAAGAATAATGCGGAGATATTCAATAAGTAATGTTTATACTTGTTCTGTTGATTTGAAGATAAAGAATGGAAAAGTACTAGACCATAGATGATAGATGTTGTAAACACGATGTGGCTATTTATTTTTAGATAGTTTATACCGAGATAAAACCTAGTTATCCCGTAAATATCTAGTTATCTGTAGACAAAATTCACTTACATTGGGATAAAAACCACTCATCTCAAAATAAGTCCACTTATACGGATATGGATTTGTAAATATGTATATGTGTATGTTTATCGAGCTTTTAACGAATCAAACCTGAGCGAACCTATGATTTTTAGGATCAGTTCGTTTATTTATTCGAGCCTAAACTTGTGTTCAGGTTCGGTTCGTTTATTTCTGAATTGAATCTGAATCGAACTTTTAGCGAGTCGAACCTGAGCGAATATCGAACTTGAGAATTTTCTTACTCCCCTAGTAGTATTTGACAATTTTGTTACTATTACGAGTGCCCTTTTATCTATTGACACCTCCATCCTAGCTTGGGAGATCCATTTTCAACTGCACGTACAAACTACAAAGACAACCATTTAACTAGCAGTAGCCAGACAACGGCAATTATTATCCTATGATGATTAGCTGTGCAACCCATTTTTCTACTGTCGTCATACCATATTATTCTAAATTTCATACAATATATATTCGGCAGAAGTCAGAACTTCCTTGAAATTTCCCACATCACATGTCTAGTTGTAAGATATATCTGAAAATGTTCTTCATATCATTAGAATCTGAAAGGCCATCTTAATAGTTAAGAGTAGATTATATTATCCGTGTTAATGAATATTTATATAAATACTATGCAATATGTAGAAGATGCTATGTTATGAAGTGCACATGTATTTTCTTGCACCTTTTCCTATTATTTGGCCAGACCCTGTGCTACACTGCACGGAACGATAACATTAAGTTGGCCTCAGCCAGGCAACTACGGTGACAGATCCCCATATGACCTTGTGCAACATGTTTGTCTACTGTTTCTATCTCGCCTTTTACATTGACCTCTGTTACTATAATTGAACCAAACGAGACGCCTTTTACTCTGAATATATTAATAAAATACACAAACTGTTATGTTACAATGTGCGCATGTTTAATCTTTGGGTCTTCTCTATATATAATTGAAACAAACGAGGATTTTGTCATTTTAAATACATTGATAATACATGTAACTGCTGTGTTACAAAGTGCACATGTTATTTTCTCGGTCATCTCTATATTTTTGTTGGCGATGCCCTAAACTAAACTGCATAGAAAGAAAGCCATTAAGTTGGCAGACTGTTGGGATTGATCCACTGATGAGCTGTTGTGCAATAAGCTTGTCTACTGTTTCCATCTCATATTTTATCTTAGTCTCAGTTACTATAATGTAATCAAATAATGTTGCCATAATTCTGAACATAATCACATTATATACAAATATTTTTGTTAAAGTGCGCTTGTAGTATTATGGGGTCTTCATATCTTTGTGGATAGGACCCTAAACTAATGTGCACAGAAAGATAGCCATTAATTTGGCAGCGGCCAGACAACCGTTAGGGTGGATCCACAGATGCGATTTTGTTTTACAAGCTTGTCTACTGTTTCCATTTCACATTCTATATTGATCTTAGTTTCTATAATAAAGCACATGCGAAGCATCCAATTTTTGTTTTTCTGTTGCTAATCTTGTAGTTAGTGCAGTTGATATTCGTTTTTAACATGATATCCAATACACATGTTTTCCTGTTCCAAGCACATAATGTCATCGTAATTCTTAATATAATCACATTATATACAAATATTTTTGTTACACAAAGTGCACATGTAGTGTTATGGGGTCTTCATATCTTTGTGGATAGGATCATAAACTACAGTGCACAGAAAGATAGCCATTAAGTTGGCAGCGGCCAGACAACCGTTGGGATGAATCCACAGATGAGATATTGTGTAACAAGCTTGTCTACTGTTTCCATCTCATATTATATATTGATATTAGTTTCTATAATTAAACACATGAGAGGCATCCCATTTTTGTTTTTCTGTTGCTAATCTTGTAGTTTGTGCAGTTGATGTTCATTTTTAAGCATGATATCCAATGCACATGTTTTCCCGTTCTAAGCACATAATGTTGTTATAATTCTTATCATAATCACATTATATACAAATATTTTTGTTACACAAAGTGCACATGTAGTATTATGGGGTCTTCATATCTCTGTGGATAGGATCCTAAACTACAATGCACAGAAAGATAGCCATTAAGTTGGCAGCGGCCAGACAACCGTTGGGATGAATCCACAGATGAGATATTGTGTAACAAGCTTGTCTACTGTTTCCATCTCATATTCTACATTGATATTAGTTTCTATAATAAAACACATGAGAAGCATCTCATTTTTGTTTTTCTGTTGCTAATCTTGTAGTTAGTGCAGTTGATGTTCATTTTTAAGCATGATATCCAATATACATGTTTTCCTGTTCTAAGCACATAACGTTGTTATAATTCTTATCATAATCACATTATATACAAATATTTTTGTTACACAAAGTGCACATGTGTTATTGCGGGGTCTTCATATCTTTGTGGATGGTATCGTACACTAGAGTGCGCAGAAAGATCGCCATTAAGTAGGCAGCGGCCAGACAACCCTTGGGATGAATCCACAGATGAGATATTGTGTAACATGCTTGTCTACACCTTCCAACTCATATTCTATATTGATCTTAGTTTCTATAATAAAACACATGAGAAGCATCCCATTTTTTGCTGTTGATAATCTGTTAGTGCCGTTGATGTTCCTTTTTAAGCATGATATTCGATACATGTTTTTTTCATGTTGTAAGCACATAATGATATCATAATTCTTAATATAATCACATTATATACAAATATTTTTGTTACACAAAGTTCACATGTAGTATTATGGGGGTCTTCATATCTTTGTGGATAGGATCCTAAACTATAGTGTGCAGAAAGATAGCCATTAAGTTCCTAGTGGCCAGACAACCGTTGGGATGAATCCACAGATGAGATATTGTGTCACAAGCTTGTCTACTGTTTCCATCTCACATTCTATATTGATCTTAGTTTCTATAATAAAACACATGAGAAGCATCCGATTTTTTTTCTGTTGATAATCTTGTAGTTAGTGGCTAGTGCTGTTGATGTTCCTTTTTAAGCATGATATCCAATACACATATTTTCCTGTTGTATGCGCATATTATTATCACAATTCTTAACATAATCACATTATATACAAATATTTTTGTTACACAAAGTGCACATGTGGTATTGTGGGGTCTTCATATCTTTGTGGATAGTATCCTACACTATAGTGCGCAGAAAGATCGCCATTAAGTTGGCAGCGGCCAGACAACCGTTGGGATGGATCCACAGATGAGATGTTGTGTAACAAGCTTGTCTACTGTTTCAATCTCATATTTTATATTGATCTTTAGTTTCTTTTATAAAAAAAACATGAGAAGCATGAGATTTTTGTTTTTCTGCTCATAATCTTGTAGTTATTGAAGTTGATTCTCTTTTTTAAGCATGATAGCTAATACACATGTTTGATAATCACTGATTTACAATATACTATGTCATTTATTATTTTGAGGTTATTCCATATATTTAGCGCAGCTTGTTGCTTTCAGTGTGTGGCATTGTTGATATTTTGTTATTCTGTCCTTTTAGACTGTCCAGAAGGCATATTCTTATTTATGCTGGTTTGATATATGTGAAAAATGTTATAATTAAAATAAAAATTCTCTAAGTTCCGGGATGTAGACTGGAAAGCTTAATGATGCTGGTCTGATTTCTAAAGTATGAAAATCACTTGTGCTTGTTTTAATGTTAGAGCATGAGAAGATAATTCTTTGATATGCATCCATTGAAACTTGAATATATAACTGGTGCATCCTCTGATATAAATTTATGGAAGCATGTCATATTACTTGTGCATTCTGATATAAATTTATGGAAGCATGTCATATTACTGGTGCATTCTCTGTAGTTGCGCTATCATGTAATGGTGGGAATGCGGGTTTTAAGTTTTATATGCTGTTTGCTACTTTTGAGATCCCAGCTACTCTGGTTGGGGGTTCTTCTCTGATTGTTTAGTGGAGCAGTGCGGTTAAGAAACTTTTCTAAAAGGGGTTTGGGATGTATGCACCAAGTGCTGCACCACCTGTACCGGTGTCACAAACTTCTATTTTTTTTTGTTTTTTTGAAATGAATCATTCAGAATCTACTTAGCCTGTTAAGTTTTGATCATTAGAAGATGTTGATTTCAGTAATTCGGAAATTGTTAAACTTTTACTGGCTTGATGGTTTAGAAGTCTCAACTTAAATTGAAATTTGAATGTCATCATGATGATATACTGTGATTTAAATCCCTCTGGAGTCATTTCAAAAAATAAAAAAAATAAAAATAGATGTCTGTGGTACTCTCGACCCCTTTCTAAAATATCCATTTCAGCCCCAAATTATGTGCAAAAAAATAACGGAAAAAGCTTTTTTCTTTGTGGATTCCTTAGTATGTTGTTTTTCCACTCACCTCACTTGCCTGCTTAGTTTTAACCTTCTTAAAATTTTTGTCCCGTGCAATACAAACTTATTCTTTGCTCTTATTTTGTTGCAGACTCTTAAGGATGTGCTATGATTTTCCTGCGTCAACTTTACCCGATTTTTAGGTTTTTTTTTAAAAAATTATGTATCTGAGTGGATGGTTATGTTTCTCTCTTTGCGAGTTGATCATATTTTTGCGCCAATGGGATAAGGATTTTGGTGTCTGTACTCTTTGATTGGTTAACATTGTTCCCTCTTTTTGATTACATGTATGTCAGCATCTATAACAAATGCACAATTCCTGTAGAAACTTTACATGTTGCATTGAGGTCAGGAACTGCCAGTTACTGCCCACATAAAAACGCCAAGTTTCTTCATATGCTAGTCTTATAAAAGAGGCTTTGCATTGTGATTAATACACGCCTCATCGATTCTACAGGAACTTGTTTGGAGCATTAATACATGATACTTTGATTGGTTAATCTGTTTCTTTGCGTTCATTCAAGTTATATAAATGCTGTTTCCATGTTTTGATATTAAAGACTTGCAACAAGTCAATATTGGAGCGATAAAATAGTCCACAACACCTTGGTTCTTTTTTAATATTTGCTGGGTAAAGACGTGATTGCACCAACCATTAGTATGACTGAAACCCTTGCGTCTTAGATATCAAAGACTTGCATATTACTCCATAATAATCTGACGTTTTCTGGAAATGTTATAATTGTTTGAGTGTATATATCTTAATTAGTTATATAGCTTGCATCAACTCTCTTTCCCAAAAAAACCACATACCTTTAGGATGCGTTTGGATCGGGAATAAGCAGGAATAAGGATGGAGAATAAGGCAAATAAGGGTCTATTCTTTGTTCGGTTGGAGGACGAATAAGGAGAATAAGGTAAAATAAAGATAGGTACGGTGGGATAAAGATACTAATAAGAGTGAAATAAGATAGAATAATGGAGAATAGTCGTATCATCGGGAATTGTCTCGGAGGATATCCAACCAAACATGGTCTTATGCTGAACCGTCTATGCATATGGTTTTAAAAATCAGACCTGACATTGGTCTGATCAATCTCTCGTTTGGTCTGTCTTGGTCAGACCATTTAGTCGGATTGGTTATGGCATCAGCATGGGGACATGTTTTTTACCAATTGGACCGGTTTTCGAACCCAAAAATCAGATATATTTGTATATGATGTTGTGTCTGTTTATCTATAAATTAACTTTTTATTCTTTCAATCCAAAAGTTAGTTGGATATAACATTGCGAGCTTCTATTAGGTCATATTAATAAGAATGTCACATGCATATATTGTTTTGCACAAATAATAACAAGAATGATTCTGCAGCGAAGGGATGCCATTACTTTGGAGATTGTCATTGTCACAATCCAATGGATGAAGTTCCATATGATTTTCATTAATTTAGATATGGACACATGCTCCCTTACTTTGTACCCCAATAATATTAGGATGATAGTTTCTTCGAACAATCAAAGCAGTGGTTGACTACGGTACCTGAAAGATTACCTTTTGCTCAAGCAGCGATAAGCTTTTGATTGAAACGATCTAAGTACAAAAGCTTGCTGAGTCCGTTTCAGATGAAAAAGAGTTTATTTAGAAAGAGACAAAAAAATTTGACTTTCTAGCAAAAATCAGGGACACAACATTATTGTTAGATGATAATAAAACCCATAAACTCCTCTCCAAGGGGGAGCTCCTTGAGAGCACAATTGAATTTCTTCCATCCCTTGAGGATGTGGTCTTTATTGATGAGCTCAATGAGCTAAATGAACTCAAACCATTCTCGTCAGAGCAATAAGAGTTTCTTGTGGATCTTTTTGATGTCTTGCCTTCAGAGGTAGAAATAATAGAGGTGGACAACATATAATCGAAAGAGCTTACACTTACCACAGTTGTTGAAGTTATCAAGGAGTCAGACCCCTCCAGAGATAAAAACATTACCCTTGATGAAGTACAACTTCCTTAGGGGTGAGCAGAACATGTTTCCGATCATCATCAATTCTCAGTTGACCGAGGACAAAGAATCTTGCTTGCTTGATGTTTTAGAAAGAAATTGCTAGGTAATTGGTAGGAAGATTACGGATCTCCATGAGATAAATCCTTCATTGTTCTCACACTCATTTACATAGAAGAAGACACCGTGCATTCCCGTAAATTTCAGCGTGGGTTGAATTGAAACATCCAGGAGCTTGTGTTGAAAGAAATCACGAAGTGGTGCGAATGCAGATTTATTGATCCTTTATCGTACCCATTATGGGTAAGTTTGTTACCTGTGATCTACAATGACAAAGGGAGAGGAGATTCCGACCAGAGTACCTAATTCTTGGCGCGTTTATGTGGACTACAAGCACATGAACCTAGCCACCAAGAAAGATCATTTCTCATTACCCTTCATTGATCGGATAGTCAAAAGACTGCAAAGTAATACTTCTGTTTTTGGCTGGGTACTATGTATACAATATAGGTGCCCGACCATTTATAGAGCTTGTAGGAAAGGACATAGATTTTATTGTAGATGACAAAGTTCTCCATGTCTTCGATCTGTTGAAAGAAATAATCACTCATGCTCCAGTTCTATAGCCACTGGATTTGCCTCCTACATTCGAGATCATGAGGGATGTCTCTGATTATGCCATTGGGGCTATGTCGGGATAGACCGGATGGATGAACCTTTGCAAGTCAATATTCTAGCAGAACTCTAGATGAATGCAGAGGAATTACACTGTCATTGAGAAAGAGCTTTTAGAAGTACCTTTTGTGCTGGAGAAATTTAGGTCACATTTGCTTGGCTCAAAAGTTATTGTCTACACCGGCATTCTGCCATATGGTACTTACAAAGCAAGAATGATGTGAAGTCACGTTATTTTGCTGGATCCTTCTACTCTAGGAGTTTGATTTCAAATACGAGATAAACTTGCATTGGAGACTATTTTGACAGATCATATCTTCAGAATTATTAAGCTAGATGAACATAACAACATTCCAACCTCTGAAACATTCTCAGATGAAGCAATATTGTCAGTCACCTCGTTATCTTGGAACACTTATCTTGTGAACTACCCTGTATCCAAGGAAGTTTCACGGGATTGGCCAAAGCTGAAAGTGGATAACTTCCTATCCGACATACATTTTTACCAATGTGAGGATCCATATTTGTTTCGTGAGGGTGCATATTATATCTAGCAAAGATGCATTCATGAGGAGGAGTATACAAGTTCCCTAAATCGTTGTCATAAGGTGTACACCATTCTAGAAAGCAGACAACAACAAAAGTTCTTCAATGCAGCATATGGTGGCTGAATCTTTTTAGAGTTGCTACTGAATATGTAAAAAGGTTGTACTGACTGCCATAAGATAGGTGACGCTATTAGTTCAAGAGACACCATGCCTCTCAAGTACATTCAGATATCAGTCGTTGATGCTTGGGGTATCGATTTCACTAACCCATTTCCTAATATTCGAGGCTTTGAATAAGTTTCAAATTCATCCGGATTTGCATTCAATTTGGGGTAAGTTTCAAATTTACTCTATAGTCATATTTTAATAGAATTTATGATTTTGAATTCAAAATTTGAATAATTAAATTGGATTTATTTTATTCACATTTTAGAATAAATCCATAAAAACTTCGTGAGAAAAAGTAGCACTATATAGTCTTTTACATTATATCCGACACCTTATGTTTAACATAGATTTATTCAAAAATTTACATTACGAGTGTATGAATGTTGAATTTATGTAAAGTTTTTGTAATTAGTCGTAGGCAGGGATGAAAATGAATGTGAACATATTCATATCTGATCCACTATCGTATTCATTTTATACATATTTTGACATTCGTATTCGCATTCGTTTTAAATGGATGCGAATATGGATATCATTTTGACATTCGCTAATATTTGCATTCGTATTCGTATATTCATTTTCGTACATAAGTATAGTAATAGATTTATTTATAACTGTGTGTAATAATATTTTATGATTGCATTCACCATTGCTGATTTAGTTGTCATGAAATTACTACACATGGTATTTTATTTTACGTGTAAACTATTCTAAACTTGTTTATTTTAGTTAATCTATTAAAACTTTCTGTTATTATCTGTATCCGATTCGTATTCGTTTTAAGGATATGGTAATATATTTTTCACATCCGTCAATATTCGTATCAGCATTCGTATTCGTATTTTAAAATGGATAAGGATACGATTATACCAATATTTGTATCCGTATCCGACCGTTTTCATCTCTAATCGTAGGTGGTGAGCCATTTGAATTTACAAGGACCATTTTAATTTGGTCTAAGAATATTAGAAAAAAAGGTTGAATTTGTGCTATTAGTGTCTCAATATTTAATAGATTACGTTCTTTTCCTTACCGTACACTATCATAATTAGTGCTTAATACACTAGTTAATAACTATAAATAGGAAATATGTCTGTGTTTTGTACCATCACCTCACCTCACAAACGTCTGTCGTGATGTTGTACACAATGAGGATTCTATCCTTTTTCTTATATTTACCGGTTCTAAAATGGTCTTAACCGATGCTAATCCTTAATTAGATAGATAAGTAAATCAAGTGCTCATATTGTAATAATCTAATTAGCGTGATCCTTTGCATTATCATCGCGGTATGCACTGCACAGAAAGCTGACTCATCTAAAGTTGTCAAACATGATCGGTTTTGACACTTTTGGTGTAACACCCCAATCACAAACATTGTGTCATACATAAAACTCACGAAGTGTGGGTGTGGTTTATAAGTGATGGGGACTACTACTTGATAACTTGGGCTTAAGCATTTTGGATTGTTGTCAACGGGTCCAATTAAGCTCGTATCGAACAAGTTGTCAATGTCAGTTTTCTTCGATAACGTACCAGGAACCTAGTCACCTCAGCCCGGGACGTTACATTTGGTTTATTGGCAACTGAAGTGGTAGAGCTCCTTAAGAGGATCCAAAAAATTATGCATAACAATGTTATGGTCCCTAGTTCTATGGATATTGTATTTCGAAGAATTGATTTTACCATCCAAAAGGAATTGGCGGCGCAGCTTGTTGCCCGTCTCCCTTCAGTCTTTATGCAATGTTACAATATGATCTATATCTATGGTATTTATTTAGCTGTAATGGGAGATGACTTCTTGGCTCAAGACCTGACTGACCATAGAGAACACGGCCGGCCCGGGTGCCGACCTGGCAGTGGCCCTCCGATCGGACTCCGACCGCTCTGTATTCTACCGCTGCTCCATCGCCGGCTACCAGGAGACCCTCTATGCCAAGCGCAACTGGCAGTTCTACCGCGAATGTGACGTCTACGGCACGGTCGACTTCATCCGCGGCACGGCGACCGCCGTCTGCCAGAACTGCAACCTCTATGCCCGGAGTCCCCGGCTCGACCACACAGTCATTGCCACCGCCCACGGTGGTAACTCGTCCTCCTCGCCCATCGGATTCCCTCTCCTCAATTGCACCATCACGTCATCCCCCCGATGGTTCCTTGGGAGGCCATGGAGGACGTACTCGAGGATGGTAGTCATGCAGTCGTTCCTGGGGGGCATGGTGGATCCCCGGGTGTGGCTGGCGTGGAACGTGAGCTACGAGAGCACATTGTCCTACCGGGAGTACGGCAACCGGGGCCCCGGCGCCGGCACATCGGGGAGGGTGAGGTGGGCAGGGTATGGGGTCATGAGCAGCCCGGCGGAGGCGAGCCCGTTCACGGTGTCACAGTTCATCGACGGCGACCGGTGGCTCCCCCGCCATGAACGTGCGTATAACGGAGGTCTCATGTAAATTTTATCCTATATCATACGAATTTAACGATCGATTCTCTTATTTTTCACGTTCGACGATATAATTCTAGGGACGATCGTTGTGCTTCTGAAGCATAATTGAGGTGCACTCGATTTGATGCACGAATGATACGTGGACAACATTCTTAGTTGGCACTCAAATGCTGATCAATTAATATAAGTTACAACTGTTACTTGGAATCATAAAAGAGTTTAATGAGGCTGCTCCTTGGGGCAGCCAACATAGCAGTCCTTATGTCGTTTTCGATGTTTTTTTTTTATTTTTTTTTGAAAAATATCGTCATGTATATTCATCATTAAATCCCTCCTATATGCCATTCGAATTTTGTCAGAAAGAGAGACTCCTACGACCTTCATATAGACAGTAATTTTTTATTGGTAACATGATTTTTTAAATCAACACCATCTCGATGGAGACCGTAGGAGTTTATATTTCTGACGAAATTCGAATGACATATACGAGGGATATAGGGAGGAATATACATGGCGGTATTTTTCAAAAAATAAACTAATGCCGAAAACGGCACGGAGCAGCCATTGTTGGCACCAAACTCATCATAAAATGCTTTGAACGAAAGTGATTGGATAAATTGCGTGTTACTGCAGAGCAGAAAACATCACGATTTTGAAATTTACCATTTAAACAAGGAACGTTATGGACGGGATTAAGCGAAGAATGCAGCTGTTTATAAATTATGGATATGTGATTTCGTCGTGTCGGCATAGTTAATGTTATTTTTAAATGCTTTAAAATGCTTTAGTGACATAATAAATGATGCCTACTATTTTATTATTAAAATAAATTCGATAGATCTGCCATGAACTCAGCCGTGTGCAGATGTTGGAGAAGATCTAAAGATTAGTGCCATATCGTTCATTGGTAGAAAACAGAATGCTTAATAGTAAGTAGCTGCGCTGCTGGATCGAGCGATGAGGAGAGTAGTCAAAGTGGTTAGGCGACCACTGGCTTGTCAAATTGGCATAAAGTTAGCACTTCCTGAGCTCGCTTTTTATATAAACTAGTAGAAAACACCCGCGCTTCGCTACGGGTTTAGAATTTATTTATGCACTTATTAATATGGATCTTTGATAAAGAAATTTAAGTTTATTAATAAACTATCATGATATTTATATTGCAAGAGTTTCGAAAAATACAAAAAGTTCTAAAATAAAAGATTATACATATATTAATGTATCGCTTTTTAATGTTCTATAGTACTCTTGTATGCTGATAAATACGTTGTCAATTATTAATTTCATTGAAAAATTGAATGCTAAGTTGTTTAATAATGACACATCTAGATTATATTCAAATTATTGTAACTTTAATTTTTAATATATAATTTTATAATACATGTAAGGACTATAATAAGTTGCAAATATTATTACAACTAAATATAAAATGGGGGAGGGGGGATAGCCCGAAGGACTTGGTACACTATGGGCTTATCAATTTCATTCACTATCCATATTGATTTGTAAAGAATAATATGCATATCTTAAAATTTAACTTTATATGTCGAATTGTCTTGAACAATACTTGGTATACAAATAATTGCATCATAAATTTCACATAGTTATGAATATATTTATTTATTGTATGTCGTTTTTATTTTCTATATGATTCTTATTTAAATATGTGATGGAGGGGGGAGGTGTAGTTGATTTTTTGTGTATAGAGGAGAGGGGATGATTGAGAAGTGATATGTGGTTGGGGATACTGGGTTTTTTTAATGGCATTTTCCATTATATTTTGAAATTGTAACATGCAAGAAATTTATAAAATAGTGATCATTGATCAATATTACATCAAGGAAATCATTTTGATGAAATATAGCTTGTCTTTTTCTTTTTTATCTATGGACTCGAATCCCGATCTTTGAACGGAAGTCAAAATATTCTAACAATCGGAAAATTGAAGTGAGAATAGTATTTTAGAAATCGATGCACTTTAGTTTGATGTCAATTATTTTTCTTTTGATGCCTACTTATTGGCCATTATTTACTTAATAATGATTTATTATATTATTAAAAATAATGTTTTCATATTTCAAAACACGTATGAAGTGTGGAAAATAAAATGAGTATTAGAGACATCAACTAATCAATTGATATATAAATAAATTCAAATAAATATTTAAATAAATTGTTAAAATTTGATCTAATAATAACATATAAATATGAAGAATGGTATTATATACTTTATAATAATAATAAGAGAGAGATAATGGGTAGAGAAAGTGGGATATAAGAGAGAGATCACGGGATGAGGGAGTGGGATATATAGGAGAGAGGAAGAGAACGTTATAATAAATAGAGAGAGAGAGAGAGAGATCATCATAGAACAGAGAGGTAGAGAGAGGTCGTTGTGGGGGGGGGGGGACAGATTATGTGTATGCGTGGAGTCGGAAGAGTGGGCGTGGGAGAGGTGCAAAAAATGTTCCATGTGTCAGGCTGTGAGTAAAGATGAAACCCAATTTTAATATATGTAATAATAGATATAGAATATAGATTAGACTCTAATGGATAGAGATGGGAAAATTACAAAAGAAGAGTTCGATTATCACGTGCCTCCAAATGGATGAGATGAGATGAGATGGATGTGAAAATTGCAAAAGGTTGAAAGGAATGGGAAGAGTCTGAGTCATAAGGTCGGGAAAAAATGCAAAAGCAAAAAGGGAGTGCAAAAGTAGAAAGGGAAAGGAAAGAGCCTCATCGGGAAAGTGCCTCATCGTGGCAGGTGTCACATCCAAACCAAAATTTAAAGAGAGAATCATGAAGGGAAGGGAAGAGGCGCACCAAAGAACCTCAACATGCCACGTGCCACCAGATCTGTGAAAACCCAGAGAGAAACTGAAGGGGAAGAGCCGCACTGGGAAGGAAGAGCAGCGCACTAAAAAAGAACCTCATGGTACCACGTGTCGTTATACGGGTGAAAACCCCACGTTTAACTTAGGTACTAGGGAGCATACCCGCGCTTCGCAGCGGGATTGGCCAGCAATAGAGAAATTTAGTAAATTCTACAAAGTTTAATGGTAAATAAATTTAATAATATAATTAGTAAGAATGCATGTTATAGATGTTAATTTTTAAAATAGAATATTAATGAACTCAAATGTATAGTTTGAGTAAAATTTTTGGGAAGTAAATAATGGATGCAAGAAACTGTGAATATGCAAGAAGTCAAAAGGTGAAGCTAACAATTTACGTAGGAATTATCTGAGAGGGAAATAATAAAACAACATAAAAATGTAACTAATTATTATTATTATAATAAGAAAAGTTCATATAACTGGTATATTTATAAACTACTATGTTGACGTATTTATATATTTGATTAATAATTTTAAATAGATTTCACTAAAAAATTAATGGATTAAATTGTTATTTGAATTATACTTTTATTAAAATTATTACGATAAAAATACACATTCATTTTTCTTGATATATTTTATATATATCATATTAGTTTTAATTAACTTATTATTTACATAATAATTAATTGATCTATGATTGTCAAAATATACTTTACTAATCCATAGACATATAAAATGTATAAGAAATAATGTGAAAAGATTTCAAATCCTTTCGATTGATGGGTATAACTAAAATGAAATCTAATATTTATATGTCACCCTAATTTAAAAAAGATAAAAATACGTTGTGTATGTATTACATTTCATAAAAATTACTGTTATATAATTTAAGATTATTTTTTTTAAAAAATATTAATAAAAATATTAATATAAATATAATTCTAACATTATCTTATTCATAAGTTAATTTTAATTTTTATTTTTTATTGAATTATTTGTTACATAATAACCTAAGCATCAATTTGAAATTATTTTCAAATTATATTTTTATTAATTATTTTCTAATTATATTTTTGTTGATTTATTATAAGACTTATATCTGTAAATTTAAGTTTTTAAAATTATTTTTAATTAGTATTGTATTTCACAATTAAGTTTGTTTTAAATTATTTTATAATTAATATTATATTCATAATTTTAACATTACACATAAATATAATTTAATTTTAGTAAATAATAAAATATCTAAATGGATTTTTACCGACATTCATTAAAATTTTGAATTTGAATAAATTACTAAGTTTGGAAAGAAATTGTAACTTTGAAATAATGGACAGAGAAAGAGGGGAGAGTGGGTAAAAAAAGAGAAATAGAAAATGACGTATTTAATTTAGTACAATAATAAATATCTACATGGGATTTTACCTACATCGATTACAAATATTGAATTTGAATAAATTAATAAGTTTGGGAAAAAATGTAACTTTTAAATAATGGAGAGAGAGAGGAGAGAGTTGGTAAAAAATAGAGATAAAAAGTGACATATATTTTCTTGATATGATAATATTTATTTCTATAATTTTTATTTTTACTAAAAAATAAGGTTTTTATTTTGCTATGTTTATATAACATATTTAAAAATAAAACTCAATACATGAGTGCCAATATTTTAAAAAACTTATAAGAACAAATTCATATAATTTATATATTTAAAAACTATTATGTTAAAGTATTTATTTGATTAAGAATTTTAAACGGAGTTTACTAAAAACAATGGATTAAATTGTTGTTTGAATTTATACTTTTATTGAAATCATTATAATAAAAATATTCATTCATTATTCTAACTAAAAAATTATTACATACGAATGATACGAAGAATTGTTTTAAAAAACTACAATTTATTTTTTCCAAAGTAGTAAGTTTAAAAGAAAAATATCAGTTTTTTTAAAAATCTAATATATATTTTAAATTTCATGAAATCTATAAATAATATATGTTTTGATTTTTTCAATTAATACTAATATATTTCTAAATTTAGAAAAAGGAAATAATAAAAGGCATAAAATGTGAATAGAGAAAGAAAAGGAGGGAAGGAGAAAATATTGAGAGAGAGAGTAAGTGGAAATGGAGAGAATATGGAGAGAGAGAGAGGGAGAGAAATGAGTGGAGAGAGGAGGGAGGGAGATATATCGTTTGAGAGAGGAGGGAGGGAGATATATCGTTTGAGAGAGGGAGAGAGATTAGAGAAATGGGGGAGAAAGAAAGAGATAAGGGGGGGAGAGAGAGAGCAAGAAGGAGAGAGAAGAGGGAAAGGAAGAGAGTGATGATCGCGGTGGAGTTATTAGAGAGAGAGAGAGAGAGAGAGAGAGAGAAAAGAGAGAGATCGGCGGGAGAGTGTGAATGGGAGTGAGTGGGGAATGGAAAAAAGAGTAAAACTGCCACGTGGCATGAAGAGGAGGGAAAACTCACTAATAATAGATTTGTTGGCCTCCATATCAAATACATGAAAAATAAATTATTTATAGTAGAGAGTTGTGAATAGGAAATGGACATAATTTTAAAATGAAAACGTGCCCCTTATATTACTTTTATTTTTCGATGGTTTGATGTATATCAAACATAATTTCAATGTGTTTGTTACAATATGCATGCGTACAATACATTACTATTTTATTAGTATGATAATATTTATTTCTACAAAAAAAATTTACATCAATAAAATTTATATTAATGTTGATCTATATTTATTGTATACATATATTTAAATATAAAAAAGAAGAAAAAACCAGATAAATTGTATGCTTATAAGATATTCTCTCCCCATATTCACCTCTTTGTAAGTAGATTTTAAAATTTCTATTTTAATTTTGAATTGATATTTGAATTCATAATTTTATTAACTTCTTTATGATAAAAATATTCGTTGATTATATTTTTATGTTTTATATTCCACGTTAGTTCTTTTTAAGTTCCTATTTGTACTGTAATCATTCAATCTATGATGACGGATTATCAAATATACCTTAGAAATCTATAAGTATTTAAAATAGATGAAAAATACATTCATTTTTTCTTGATATATTTTATATATATATATATCATATTAGTTTTAATTAACTTATTATTTATATAATAATTAATTGATCTATGATTGTCAAAATATACTTTACTAATCCACAGACATATAAAATGTATAAGAAATAATGTGAAAAGATTTCAAATCCTTTCGATTGATGGGTATAACTAAAATGAAATCTAATATTTATATGTCACCCTAATTTAAAAAAGATAAAAATACGTTGTGTATATATTACATTTCATAAAAATTACTGTTATATAATTTTAGATTATTTTTTTAAAAATTATTAATATTAATATAAATATAATTCTGACATTATCTTATTCATAAGTTAATTTTTATTTTTATTTTTATTTTTTATTGAATTATTTGTTACATAATAACCTAAGCATCAATTTGAAATTATTTTCAAATTATATTTTTATTGATTATTTTCAAATTATATTTTTATTGATTTATTATAAGATTTATATCTGCAAATTTAAGTTTTTAAAATTATTTTTAATTAGTATTGTATTTCACAATTAAGTTTGTTTTAAATTATTTTTAATTAGTACTATATTCATAATTTTAACATTACACATAAATATAATTTAATTTTAGTACAATAATAAAATATCTAAATGGATTTTTACCGACATTCATTAAAAATTTGAATTTGAATAAATTACTAAGTTTGGAAAGAAATGGTAACTTTGAAATAATGGACAGAGAAAGAGGGGGGAGTGGGTAAAAAAAGAGAAATAGAAAGTGACGCATTTAATTTAGTACAATAATAAATATCTACATGGGATTTTACCTACATTGATTACAAATATTGAATTTGAATAAATTAATAAGTTTGGAAAAAATGTAACTTTTAAATAATGGAGAGAGAAAGAGGAGAGAGTTGGTAAAAAAATAGAGATAAAAAGTGACATATATTTTCTTGACATGATAATATTTATTTCTATAATTTTTATTTTTACTAAAAAATAAGGTTTTTATTTTACTATGTTTATATAACATATTTAAAAATAAAACTCAATACATGCATGCCAATATTTTAAAAAAACTTATAAGAACAAATTCGTATAATTTGTATATTTAAAAATTATTATGTTAAAGTATTTATTTGATTAAGAATTTTAAACAGAGTTTACTAAAAACAATGGATTAAATTGTTGTTTGAATTTATACTTTATTGAAATCATTATAATAAAATATTCATTCATTATTCCAACTAAAAAATTATTACATACGAATGATACGGAGAATTGTTTTAAAAAACTACAATTTATTTTTTCCAAAGTAGTAAGTTTAAAAGAAAAATATCAGTTTTTTAAAAAAATCTAATATATATTTTAAATTTCATGAAATCTATAAATAATATATGTTTTGATTTTTTTAATTAATACTAATATATTTCTAAATTTAGAAAAAGGAAATAATAAAAGGCATAAAATGTGAATAGAGAAAGAAAAGGAGGGAAGGAGAAAATATTGAGAGAGAGAGAGAGAGTAAGTGGAAATGGAGAGAATATGGAGAGAGAGAGAGAGGGAGAGAAATGGGTGGAGAGAGAAGGAGGGAGGGAGATATATCGTTTGAGAGAGGGAGAGAGAGGAGAGAAATGGGGGAGAAAGAAAGAGATAAGGGGGGAGAGAGAGAGCAAGAAGGAGAGAGAAGAGGGAAAGGAAGAGAGTGATGATCGTGGAGTTAATAGAGAGAGAGAGAGAGAGAGAGAGAGAGAGAGAGAGAAGAGAGAGATCGGTGGGAGAGTGTGAATGGGAGTGAGTGGGGAGTGGAAAAAACAGATACATGAAAAATAAATTATTTATAGTAGAGAGTTGTGAATAGGAAATGGAACATAATTTTAAAATGAAAACGTGCCCCTTATATTACTTTTATTTTTCGATGGTTTGATGTATATCAAACATAATTTCAATGTGTTTGTTACAATATGCATGCGTACAATATATTACTATTTTATTAGTATGATAATATTTATTTCTACAAAAAAAATTTACATCAATAAAATTTATATTAATGTTGATCTATATTTATTGTATACATATATTTAAATATAAAAAAGAAGAAAAAACCAGATAAATTGTATGCTTATAAGATATTCTCTACCCATATTCACCTCTTTGTAAGTAGATTTTAAAATTTCTATTTTAATTTTGAATTGATATTTGAATTCATAATTTTATTAACATCTTTATGATAAAAATATTCATTGATTATATTTTTATGTTTTATATTCCACATTAGTTCTTTTTAAGTTCTTATTTGTACTGTAATCATTCAATCTATAATGACGGATTATCAAATATACCTTAGAAATCTATAAATATTTAAAATAGATGAAAAATAATTTCAAAAAGACATCAGATTTCATGTATTATACAATAGGTAAGTACCAATTCAATAATATTTTCAAAATTTATACTACATATGTTTATTATAAGATTTCAATATATAAAATTAAGTTTATTTTGAATTTGTTATTATTACAATAGATATGTTATAAATATTTAAAAAAAGAATATTTTATATCCCAAAGATAGACCAGGGTGGAGAGATAGAAGACATGAATGAATTATAGTAGACAGATTTTAAGAGAGTTGGAGATAGTATCGCAAACTATGGGCTTTTTATTATTATAAATAAAGGGGGAGAGAGAAAGAGATTAGTTGTGAGAGGAGAGAGAGAGTTTGGGAGATCTTAGAGCATGGGGAGATGGAGAGAGAAATGCTTCATACGTGTCCACTTGTCTATATGAGAGAAAATGCTAGGTGAGAGAGATGGGGGAGAGAGTGGGGATACAGGAGGGAGAGAGAGAGAGAGATCACGAGTAGAGAGGGCTATTTTGGGAGGGAGAACGTTAAGAAAATAAAGGGAGAGAGAGATCGTTATAGAAGAGAGAGATAGAGAAAGAGGTGGGGAAAGAGACAACGTGTGTACGCGCTGAGTGGAAAGAGAATGGGCGGGGAGAGATCTAAGAATAATCCATGTGTCCAAACGTCAGTAAAAGTTGGGTGAATCCCAGCTTTAGTATAGTAATAGATATAGATTAGGAGGAAACTCAGCGTATGGAATTTATTTATTAATTTCTAAAATGTAGATCTTTGAAATTTAAACTCTTGAATATTTCTATAACAATATTTTTATTTTATGATTTCATCTTTATGTAAAAATATCTAAAATAACATATGATATAATAAGGTATTGATTTTTAATACTTTTATAATCAAATGTTTCTATTTTATCCGTGCTCTGCATCGAGATGTATATATAGGACTCGGTTGGTTGTTAGATTACCTCATGATAACCTGCCATATCCTCTGTGCTATCCATGCATTCCTGGATTGAAATTAGTTGTATGAACTGCATAATTTCTTTGTTATAATATTTCTTACATCACATCACATTTATCATTCCAACTCTCTCTAAGCTTCTTAACCATCCAAACAATTACTATTCACATGATTTTACTCCAATCCAACCCGATTACCAAACATGCCCGTAAAGTGTTGTAAATACATGACACATGGAATCCACACATTTTCTCATTTCTAAAATCAAACTTTGTAGTCTAAATATATCCTTAATCTAAAGTATTAATACATCCTGAATTTCGGAAGTCCATTGGTCATATAAACGTTACCTGCATGTTTTTTGTGGTCTTGACTTTTTAAGGTTCCTATCGAGTGTATGAGAGTGAACCCATAAACGCCTACGAAGACAAGATGCATTCTTGATGGAGGACCTTTAGGGTTGTAAAGAGAGAGAGAGAGAGGACGTGTATTAGAGAGTCTTATACTCTCTAAACTCCTATCCTAATGATCAATGTTACTTCGAAGGCAAAAGCGAGGCATGCCCTCTCTTTTGTACTCATTGTAGACATCCCCTTAAACTCTTCTCTATGATGACATGTCTATGTTGATGATCTTTGGGTGAGTAATTAAGGGCTATAATTAAGTCCTTGTTCAACAAGAAATAGATATGATTTATCTCTTTTTAATTACTAATAAAATAAAATAGCAACAAATCAATCAACCAATTAAGAGTATGACTCTCAATGGTGGTGTCATGTGTCACACACACACACACAAAATGGACTGAATTTGTTGCTTAATTATCATGATAATCCAATTACCATATTTGGTAATTGTATGAGAAATGACTCATATCTTAAGAATCATTTTCATAGATCCAAATAAAAATGTAAATCCAGTTTAATTCAAAATTCGATATGAATCATATTAACAAATGTGCCTTGAAATAATCATATGAATCATGTTCATAGAAATTAATATGTATTAGTTATTATGAATTAATATTCATATTAATTATATAAAAATGATGCGAATCATATTCACAAAATCCTAGATATACACATATCTATGATAATAATGATTATTATCATATTATTGTTATCATTAAGTACAAATCCTTATCTAATTAGGACTTCCAAGCATAAATCTTGGATACTTAATATTGTCGGGGAGATTTTACTATTCACGTTTACTAACTTAAAATTTAGATATCTATCCGATTTCAGTATTTATACCATTTTAGTAATGATTATTATCATATCATTGATATAATCAAATACGAGTCCTAATCTAATTAGGACTCCTAAGCACTGATGCTTGGATATAATATCACGGAGATCTTACTATTCATGTTCAGTGACTTGAAATTTGGATATCTAATTCCAGGATTTAAATCATTTTTAGCAAAATGTGACACTTACGAATGTTGAGCTCGTGTTGAAATAATTCAAACTCTAAGTGAGTTGAATGAAACACATCACATTCTCCGTGAGCTGGAGAAAGTATCAGTGATCTGAATTTGGCTTCTTTAACCATTTATAATCAAAGTCCACATCATTTGGGTGTTTATTTCTATTTCCATCACCATTTCACTTTTCAACATTTGAACATTGGAATTGGAATTAGATATTGGATTCAAATGAGATAAGACTTAATCCAATTAACTCTCAAATCATTAAGCTAAGAAATGAAGCTATTAAAATCTATATGATTTGATCATTCTCTAAGAATGGAACTGTCATGGTAATTGATCTACTAAGATAGATTTAACCTTGAGTATTTCCAATACTCCTACATTGTACATATTGAAAAACTTTGATATATTCGAAGTTCAAACCCTATTTGATTGTGTTATTCGAAATATATCAATAGATTTCTCACTCGATATTGGACTATGCTATTAATCATATATTTTCCAAAAGCATATATTAATTTCTCGAATTTGTGTCTTATTTCATAAAACCATGCATGAAATTCATTTTAACCCCAAATTATCTCATAAGTAAGCTATGTGTCATCGTTCAACAACTGTGAACATATATGATTCTTTTAAGAGATCATACCTTTTTATATGTCTTCATATGCACACCAACTTGTCAGTATATGGACCTTGGTTAGGTCACCAACATATTGATCTGTCAAATGTTTACACTAAGGCTCATATATATATATATATATATATATATATAGGGTCATATGTGGCTGCCCCCTAGGGGCAGCCAACATGGCTGCCCCCGCCTTATTTGGGCAAAATTTTTTATTTTTTTTTGAAAAATAACACCATTTACATTCATCCCTATATCCCTCCTATATACCATTCGAATTTCGTCAGAAACAGAGACTCCTACGGCCTCCATCCGGACAGTAATTTTTTAACGGTAACAGGATTTTTTTAAATCGATACCATCGAGATGGAGGCCGTAGGAGTCTCTGTTTCTGACGAAATTCGAATGGCATGTAGGAGGGATATATGGATGAATATACATGGTTTTATTTTTCAAAAAAAAAATAAAAAATTGCCGAAAAATGGGGCGGGGGCAGCCCCATTTTTTCCATATATATATATATATATATATATATATATATATATATATATATATACGTCTCCAGTTAATGGATGTGTGCCTGATTTTTGCAATTATGATTCAGATCTTAATTTATCTTGACCTCATCAAGTCAACTCTTTGACTTGACTATTCCGACACTTCTGAATCACAATTCCTATTCAAAGGACCTGCATCAAGAAGTTGGTCGGAAATCAATCTTTAGAGAAATATTTCCATCTCTTTCTCAAGCTAGAGATCATTTTTGAATATTACATATTAAACTCAGTTGTGTCCTCCCAACCGTTGTTCATGAAATCGGTTGTAGGGGTGATGAATACCCATTCATCACTCTTTATTCTTCTATTTTAGCTACAAAAACCTTTGCAAATACATGTAGATATGTGTAAATACAAATAATTACCAAAAGCATGCATTGTGTAAAAACCTATAATTAGCATGTTTTGTGCAAAAATAAAAGAATAAAAAGTAAAAAGAAAAAGAGGGAAATATTTAGAATAAATATTGAGCAACCTAACCCAAGGGAGGGCTCAGCATGGGCCTGACCGCATAAAAGCCAAAGTAGAGGGAGATAGGGGCTCATGTGTAAATAATTATGTAAATAAAATAACAAAATATTTTCCTCACCAAAAATACATTTGTAAATATTTACATATTTATAAAAGATAAAAACAAAACAAAAAGGTAAAAATCAAAAAGACTAAAAATACCCTTCCATCTTGTACACAAACCACACCTATATATATAAATATTTATTCAGCTTTGTAAATATATAAAAGTAATTTTTATAATTTTTGTAAATAGTCTATGTTATGTATTGTAAATAAATAAAAACAATTAAAATCAAAACAAAATAAAAATAGAAAAATCAAAAATAAAAAAATACATTGTACATATACCATGTATATAGATGTACATACCTATTTATTTTCCTTATGTAAATAAATAATAAAAATAAAATAAAAATATCATTTTATTCCTTATTTTATACTATAAATAAATAAAATATAAAATAGGAATAAAATTGTACAAAAATAATAATTAAAAATAAAAAATCAAAAGCCTATATATTGTATATACCTATATCTAGTACATATTATGTCTATAGCCTATTTTTACTTCCAAAAATTAATTAAAAATCACCAAAAAATAGAAAAATATAAAAGAAAAATATTTCATGTTTTAAGTTTTTGCTAATTCCATCATTTTCTAGCCTAAAATAAATAAACAAAAAATAAAATACGTGGCGGCTTCTGATTGGTCCACGGGGGTTTGTTGACCCCGGTCAACTCCCCCCGCGGACCTTCTTCTTTCGCGGGTCAGGAAACCGACCCGTTTTCTCGATCTTCTGCCCGCCTGACCCGACCGCCATCGACCCAAACCCCGGGCTCCGATTGCACTCCGATCATCCAGGACCCTCGCCCGGGGTGGGTTTGCTGGATCCGAAGCCCGAGCTCCTCGCCCGATCACCATCTTCTCGGACCCAGCGCCATATATAACGTCGTCTCCGGCGACCTAATTCTTCCATCTTTGGATCTTCCCCTCGGTGCCTGTGACCTCCTCCGGAGTCCCTGAGTGACAGCCGTGGTCTTGGGAGTTGCAGAGAGGCCCGGGAAGCCGGGAGCCACTGATCCGGTGGGTAACTCCGCCGTACGCCGCCGCGAGCGCGCTGAGCCTCGGGGAACTCGACGGCCCCTTGAGGCAACGACCGGGAGCTTCATCGGCTCCAGCCCAGTCGAATGCGCCCATCAGGTAGCTTCCATAGTCTCTAGTTTAGCGTAGAATAGGCTTTTTCGATTCCCAGTAGCTTAGCTCCGCCGCCTTCACCTGCCGTCTCCGTCCACTCACTTGACCGTCCGACCATTTCACCACCTTCGCCTGACTCCTCTCCACATTCTCCGCCCCTTCATTCCCCCTGGCTCGCCCCGGAGCAGGGTTTCGACTCTCCTCCCTCCGCCGCTCGCCGGAGAGCCATCGCATCGCACCACCAGCCACCTTCCACCCGCTCTGACGGGTCGAGGCAGTTTGCCCTCGACCCAGCTTCTTTCCTGTGCAGGTATCTCGGCCAATCGACCTCATCTGGAGGTCGAAACTTCTGGGCACAGCAGCTCCCGTTCCTCCGCGTCGCCGGAGCTCTCTGGAGCTCCTCGCTTTCATCGGAGCAGCACACCAGGTGCGGAGCTTCACGGCGAAGCTTTCCCGCACCTCAGGAGCGGTAGACGAGGACCACCGCGCTCGCACGAGGCCGGCGAAAGTCGCCGGCGACTAGTTCTTCCAGGACCTTCGTCCACCGTCAGATCGGCCTCGACGCTCCAGTTTAGATCCTGACCGTTCATCCACGGAGTAGCCCTGACCGTCAGATCTCCAGAGGGTCGATCAGCACCGTTGAGCCAGCAAGGTCAAGCCACGAAGCATTGCAGCCGTTGGATCTAGCACGTGGCTTCACCACCGCCATCCGATCCGAGCGAGCCCTCCTTCGCAGACCCACGTTGCAGCACCACCGTCCGATCTTCCACGTGGACACATACCAGCCGTCGGATCGATTCGAGGGTTCCTTTGGTGTGCGGCATGTCGTCTCAGCCGTCTGATCTGCCACGTGTCGCGCATCCGTCCCTCGACATTAATAAAAGGGGTAAATTGTTCTTAGTCCCCTTTCTTTCCGGCATTTAGCTTTAGTCCTGTAAATACGTAGCGTAGCTCTTTTACTTTTGAGAAAATTGCATAGTGGACCCCGTACTTTAGTTTATTTGCACTTATGCCCCTGTATGTGTGAGCCACGTGCTTCGTCACGTGTATGTTTGGTGTATTTGCAACATTAGTCCTGTAGTTCTGGTTGTTTGTTAATGAATGAAAACTTTTTGGTAATTGCATATATGCCCCTGTGAGTGTTTTAATTGCACATGTGCGTCTTTTAGTGGGTTATTTGCAACACAGCCCCTGGACTTTTTGGTACGAGTTACCAAAAGGTCCTCGGACTTGTTTTTCTTACCAGAAGGTCCCTGAGTGCCCCAGGCACGCGCCACGCGCATGACTTGCTGGGTTAATTGCACCTGGACCCCCAGAACTTTGGGTATTTGCACTTGGGTCCCTGTGCACAGTGCCCTCTTGTCATTTTTGAATAAAATATCAAATCACCTCCAAATCCAACGAAAATTTGACACATGGCTCCTGCCATGGTGTAGGATTTTTGTAGATTTTTGAGGACATTTTTGATCTTGTTTGCTATTTTTAAAAATTCAAAAACATTTATTTTTGGTACTGTTTAACTTGAAAAATCACAAAAAAATATAAAAACTCACCTAAAAATTCTATAAAAATTAGGTACTGTTTCTTGCGTGTTGCTTGATTTTCTAGCCAATTTTGGCTATTTTTCATTGATTAAAAACCTTAAAAACTTAAAAACCCTCAAAAACCCATAAAATTCCAATAAATACATTCAAAACCCAAAAACAATAATTCTGGTACCCGAATTTTCCTTGTTTTCTCTATTTTACAGGAAAATTACCTCCAGGCCCTATTGAGGTTCTTAGATATTTTATCTAGGGATTTTGGGCCTGGCTGGACAGTACCTTGTATTTCCGCCACTGTTTGATTTTTAGAAAATAAAATATATATCAGAAAAATCTCAAAAATTCACCAAAAACACAGAAAAATATAAAACACACAAAATATTTTTTCCTGAATTTTTGCTTGCCTTTTAGTGCATTAAATAAATTGTCAAAGCTTGCTTGTAGTTATTTTTCCTATTTTCTTTACATATTGAAAATCCAAAAAAAAATTTTAAAACCATTAAAAACCACTAAAAATGTTTTCCCTTTTTCTCTGATTTTTTTGACTACTTCGTAGGCTTTTTAAGCCAATCCGTGCTCCTTGTGTTCGACCCTGGGTGCTATACCAGGTTAATATCATAGCAGGACCGCTTTGTTTTGATTTCACATATTTTTCGAGTGGTTCATTTTTCTTGATTGACTCGTCCGAGTGATTGAGGTCGCAACGACCTATTTTCTGTACCTTTACCTCAGTCGCTTCGGTTCCGTCATCAGAATGGCGCCGTTGCCGGGGAGCACGGCTTAGTAGTCGTTTTCTTTAGTTTCCGCGGCTTTTTGATTTTTCGCGGCTTTTTGTATAGATTTTTGTATCTATATATTTTTCATATTTTCTGACAATAACATTGGACTGACCACTTTTCTCTCTGTTTCTTGCGAGGGCCCGAGGAGCGAGGGCGGCATTCCTAGGAGCGCCGGTGCACCCGAGCGAAGCGGAGGCGGCTCGTCTCTTCATCGAGCAGCAGGAGAGAGCGAGAGAGAGAGAGAGCTGAGTGGGTGAGGATAGTTTAGGGAGATTCTACTATTATTGTAATAATACAGGGACTCAGAGACTTGAACTTGGTTAACTTAGCGGGTCTGTTTCGCCGAGCACCGGTGTGCTCGGGGGATCCTTAGGAGTTTTTCGCGGTTTTTCGCGGTTTTCTTCTACTTTTTTTCTGCCTTTTCCGGTGTTTACGCGGTTTTTGCTCGAGCCCCTAGACTTAGGAATTTCTGGTGCTTGTGACGTAATTAGTAGGATCCACACACCTAATTGCTTATCTGTTCCCATAGAACGTAATTGGACCTACTAATAATAAATAACAAAAATAACTTAGTCGCTTTCCTGAGAGCCTACGCGCCGCGAGCCTGCCCCGTCAAGCGCTACTCCTGAACTCGACCTGTCGAGAAGAGGAGGGGTGGGTCTAGACCGGACTCTTTGGATCGAGGGCGAGTGACTGAGTTAGACGGTTCTGCGCTAGAAATTGCTCATCTAGGACACGGTTTTTCCCGCTTGCATCATTTAGGTAGTTTATTTCCTGTCTTTAAATTCTGCGCGGATCACTTGCATGTAGAGTGCTGGAGACAAGGTACGCATTTCTATCTCAGCATGCATCATTGATTTCTCGCGCATCGGCTTTTTCGACTTCTCCCCCCTATTTTGGATTAAATAATCAGGAGAAATCGAAAAATTCGTTAGGCGTTTGTTTTCTATTTGAAAATATCTAAAAACAAAAACAATAAAATCGGGACTGCTAATCATACTTGACCTAAAAGACACTTCACGAAAAATCTGTCTTGGGGAGAGTAACCCCCTCCTTGTCTGGTTTGGATGAGCGAGAGAGTGATCCGCACATGAGGATAGAGCCTCCGATCTTTTCTTGACTGATTACCGGCTTTCAGTACGGGACAGTCGGTTGAGAAAGATCTGGACACCTATTAACCTCACGTAATCGCTCTGATAGACTGGATGATCACCTAAAATAAAATTGACAAGATAATTGACCGATACCTTCGGTCTTCAGCTCTGTGTGCGTAGGTGAATTGAGGGTTTGCTTGTTCATCTTGTTTGATTGCCAGATCCCTTCGACCTTTCTCCTCCACCTATTTCCCTCCCTCACCTCCCTTCATTTCTCTTCTCCCTTATCCCTGGATGATGAATTCCTCTCACTTTGAGCCGACTCTTACGGCTTCTTCTCCATCCTCTGACCATCACTCCAGTCCACCTTCTAGGGAGGTCGGATCTCCGACCCACCTCCCGCTCCCTCCCTCCCTTTCATCTCATCACTCTGGGCATGCTGTGCTAGACGTCCGAGGATATCAGACAGAGCAGATGCGAGACCCGGACGATGTTGTTGCTGAGTTGAGAGCGCACTCCGTTGGTGACCCGAGAGAGCAGTGGAGATCAGCAGATAGATCCCATTCCAGAGGAATGGAGGAGCAGATAGCACATGGAGCTCAGTCAGCTTCTACATTAGGCCCATTCGTCTTGGATTTGGATTACATTCAGCGACTGCCGACATTTTCAGGAGAGGCGCACGAGGAGCCTTATCTTCACCTGTCCGCTTTCGAGGAGTTGTGTAGAGCAAAGATATATTCAGATGTCACTACAGAGGAGTTGATGACGAGAACCTTCCCATTCACACTTCATGACAGAGCCATGAGATGGCATCGCCGATTGGGGAGGACATTCGAGACGTGGGGAGAGCTACGCCGAGAGTTTCTACAGAGATACTTTCCCCCACGTAGAGCAGATTTCATGCGGTCTTCGATCATAGACTTTTCAGTTGACCCCCAGGAGCCATTGCACGAGGCATGGCCGAGGTTTCTTGACCTCTTGAGGAGATTTCCAGACCATGGACTTCCACTGACAGATTTGATTGAGATCTCCATGCGGGGGATGACCGCAGAGCAGCTTGCACTGGTGATTACCACATGTGGCGGTTCACACCGCAGTTCCGACATTCACTTCCTGGATATCATCTCGAGGCTACTTTCACAGAGTTCTTCTTCACGAGATGCTTCGGTCGGGACAACACATGAGGACGATGCAGTACCAGTGCGGTGTGTCACTTCACATGATGAGCCGGCTTCTACACACCAGCCCGAGGATTTGGATGATGCAGCACCACTGACAGAGGAGATGACTGTGATAGCAGAGGTTCGGACCCAGAGTCTACTCGAGTTCCCTGTGGCATTCCAGTTGGAGTTCGAGTCAGCCCCAGAGTTCCCTGTTGACGAGTCTTGGATATCAGATCTTCTGATACTCCAGGAGCCGGAGGAGCCCCAGCTTTTGCAGCCGTTGATTCAGACACTTCAGATTCCAGTCCCGGAGGAGTCAGTTTCCTTCCTGCAGAGACACTTCTTGAATGCAGACAGTCACCAGGACTCAGTTCAGCAGCCACAGCTTGATGAGGGACACCACTTTGAGAGTACAGACACAGAGAGTCCCGTCTTCGAGCCTTTTGTCCTCCACTTTGTTGAGACAGATACACTTTCTGAGGACCAGCTGACAGCCAGCATAGCCGCAGAGCGAGGATCAGCCACAGACACTTTGCCAGCTTCCGCGATGTTGACTAGCACCTTCTCCTGTTTCCAGATTGCCGAGAGCTACACTTCCGATGATGATGCAGCCTGGTGCACTGAGTGGATACTTGATAGCAGCGCAGATGACCATCTAGATCCTGATCCTCTTCTAGTCACTTCTGATCTGGCATCTCTCCCCGAGGGTTATCTGCGGGAGGATGCCGCACTCGATGAGTACCCGGTTTCACTTTCTGAGAGTGTTTCCGATCTAGCAGAACACGGAACCGAGTCTTTAGATCATTCTGATTCTGAGTCTTCTCACCTCGATGACCCTCGCGAGGATGAGCCCATTTTGGAGATATTCGATGATTTGCCTGATCTGATTCTATTACATGCATCGGATATCATTCTACTTAGAGAGTCTCCTGATCCTGATTGTCCACACCTGTTTGAGACACTGATTGACGTGGAGGATTCTATTACTGATCCATCCTTCTCCACGTTTGATCTCATCGGCTCCATACTCTCACTCCAGTCTGATCTAGAGCCAAGAATTTCTTTTGTGCTACCGGATCCCGATCATTTCTTCCCATATCTTTGGCCGGTAGCAGACACCCGCCTGATTGCATACCTGGGTGTCTTACTTTACACTGTTGAGTTCGTCGTTGTTCTCACACAGAGACTGCGACGACAGTACGTCATTCGACTTACCGATGCCGTCCTGAACCTTGATACTGCGTTGTCCTAGCCTTTGCGCCCAGCTAGGGGCGTAAAATCTAGTGCTTGTTGAGAGGCACCTCAACATTGTACTCTCTTGTATATACGTGTTTCGTCTTGATTGATCTTTCTTTCTTCTGTTCTTGTTCTCACCCCAGGTCTCGCTTAGGATTATCTTTGCTATACTTAGGATATTGCTCATCCTAAGTATAGGGGGGTGGAAACACCGGGTTGTTCATTCGTCTGTTTCATCACTTCTGTTTTGTTGCCTATACTTAAGGTTCTCCACCTTAAGTATAGGGGGAGTGATGTCCTCCTTCTTGTATATATTCGTGATATTCTTTTCACTCTTTCCGCTCCTGTTTTGCTGCCTATACTTAGGGATATTTCACCCTAAGTATAGGGGGGGGGCAGATTCTGTATCTTCTTCACTCGGCTTTCCCTTCATGTACAGCTTGCTATACTTAGGATTAGTTAATCCTAAGTATAGGGGGAAACCACCGAGTTCCTCTCATTCTATTCATTTATTCGTTCCTGTACTTAGCCATTCCTTTTCACTTCCCTTTTACTAAGCACGAGTTATGTCTTCTTCATCGCTCTTGATCACTCTGAGGACATCGTTCGAGCTAAGTATAGGGGGGGTGTGTATATATTTCATATATACTTTAGCCATAACTCGTACTTTGTGTGAGTGTGTTAATAAATAAAATGGCTAAAAATCACAAAAATTTAAAAATTTTCATGTACATAAACTTCTTTTATCTTGCACATACATAGCTAGTGTACAAAGTATTTTTGTAAAAATAATTTCAGAAATCTTTTGTGTAAAGCTTGTGTACATATTTTTGTATAAAAATTATGTATATAGTACAAAATTTTTCCAAAATGTTTTGAAAATCAAAAGTTTGCAAAAATCTTGTGTAAATGTTTGTAAATATCTTTTTGCAAAACTTGCACTTCATGCATCATTCATTCATGATTTCAAAACATTTTTCAAAAATTTTGCATGATTGTAAAATATTTGTAAATAGCATCTTGTGTACATACATGTATATAGTTTTTCCTGGATGAGAGTTGACATTTAAACTAAGCCTGGAATTAAATTGAGAAATGGAGCTTGAAAAAGATCTTAATCCACTTAACTCCAAGAGGAACCTTATAGGATTTAGGTTTAAGGCTTTTCAGGTCCATAAGGACTTAATTCTTTGAGTCCACTAGGCTATGAGCATATGTCATCTTGATGAGCCTAAGTAGAGCACTTAACAACACACGCATGACTCTTAGAGACAATGGCTTGACTTGCACCTGCACTTTACACCTGGCTCTCCACGGATGAGGTGGTGAGGAGGCAGTTTCCTTCGGCTTGGGGTAGCATATGAGGGTAGTACTTCTAGGCGGAACCTCTCTTCTTCTTTTAGTGAAGGAAGTGCGTCTCAACTTGGTCTAGTGGTGATGAAGGCTAAAGACAGAAGCTGTGGGTTGCAATAAAGCTTCAAAAGAGGGATAGTCTACTGGCTCAAGAGGAAATTTCTTGTATATATGCTGCACCATGTAGATATGTTGTACAGAAGTCCTTGAAAAAAAAAACAAAAAAAATGCAAAAATGCAAAAAGAACTCCAAAAAAAGTGGTGGGTCGGATTGAAAATTTAATAACCCCACCGGAGTGTACATAGTCAAATAAAGCAAAGCTTATGGTATCCATGTTACATCTCATGAAGCTTGCAGCGGGAGACTTAGCTACACTGGCTAAGCTTCCAAAACTCTATACTTCTACCCCCTCTTCTTGAGCCGGTTGCACTTGAACTTAGAAGGGAATACCCCGCTTCTCGAGGAAAGAGTTGCTTGACCGAGGCATTAGAGTTACCAGGTTGAGGGAGGTTGTTTCTTTGTTACTTCTGAGGTGGGGAGCCACATATCACTTACACCGCATGGAAAGATTCATGGTCATTAGAGTTTGTGTATGTAGACTTGTTCTGATCTGGTTTATTGAGGAGTCTTGTCCATAGATTGGTGGAACTTAGAGGCTGTTGAGTTTTAAGCTTAAGTCCAAATAAGGTTCCGACACATTAATAATCCATAGATCTGATCGAGCTCCATATTTCAATTTACTGAAGGAAAGTTTAATAATTCAACCTTGATCCATGTACATCCTCTTTTTCTTTTTCTTTCTTTCTTTTTCACTTCTTTTTCAAATAAGTGTTTGCTAAGGGACTAGCAAAGTTAAGCATAGGGGGGTGATGAATACCCATTCATCACTCTTTATTCTTCTATTTTAGCTACAAAAACCTTTGCAAATACATGTAGATATGTGTAAATACAAATAATTACCAAAAACATGCATTGTGTAAAAACCTATAATTAGCATGTTTTTGTGCAAAAATAAAAGAATAAAAAGTAAAAAGAAAAAGAGGGAAATATTTAGAATAAATATTGAGCAACCTAACCCAAGGGAGGGCTCAGCATGGGCCTGACCGCATAAAAGCCAAAGTAGAGGGAGATAGGGGCTCATGTGTAAATAATTATGTAAATAAAATAACAAAATATTTTCCTCACCAAAAATACATTTGTAAATATTTACATATTTATAAAAGATAAAAACAAAACAAAAAGGTAAAAATCAAAAAGACTAAAAATACCCTTCCATCTTGTACACAAACCACACCTATATATATAAATATTTATTCAGCTTTGTAAATATATAAAAGTAATTTTTATAATTTTTGTAAATAGTCTATGTTATGTATTGTAAATAAATAAAAACAATTAAAATCAAAACAAAATAAAAATAGAAAAATCAAAAATACAAAAATACATTGTACATATACCATGTATATAGATGTACATATCTATTTATTTTCCTTATGTAAATAAATAATAAAAATAAAATAAAAATATCATTTTATTCCTTATTTTATACTATAAATAAATAAAATATAAAATAGGAATAAAATTGTACAAAAATAATAATTAAAAATAAAAAATCAAAAGCCTATATATTGTATATACCTATATCTAGTACATATTATGTCTATAGCCTATTTTTACTTCCAAAAATTAATTAAAAATCACCAAAAAATAGAAAAATATAAAAGAAAAATATTTCATGTTTTAAGTTTTTGCTAATTCCATCATTTTCTAGCCTAAAATAAATAAACAAAAAATAAAATACGTGGCGGCTTCTGATTGGTCCACGGGGGTTTGTTGACCCCGGTCAACTCCCCCCGCGGACCTTCTTCTTTCGCGGGTCAGGCAACCGACCCGTTTTCTCGATCTTCTGCCCGCCTGACCCGACCGCCATCGACCCAAACCCCGGGCTCCGATTGCACTCCGATCATCCAGGACCCTCGCCCGGGGTGGGTTTGCTGGATCCGAAGCCCGAGCTCCTCGCCCGATCACCATCTTCTCGGACCCAGCGCCATATATAACGTCGTCTCCGGCGACCTAATTCTTCCATCTTTGGATCTTCCCCTCGGTGCCTGTGACCTCCTCCGGAGTCCCTGAGTGACAGCCGTGGTCTTGGGAGTTGCAGAGAGGCCCGGGAAGCCGGGAGCCACTGATCCGGTGGGTAACTCCGCCGTGCGCCGCCGCGAGCGCGCTGAGCCTCGGGGAACTCGACGGCCCCTTGAGGCAACGACCGGGAGCTTCATCAGCTCCAGCCCAGTCGAATGCGCCCATCAGGTAGCTTCCATAGTCTCTAGTTTAGCGTAGAATAGGCTTTTTCGATTCCCAGTAGCTTAGCTCCGCCGCCTTCACCTGCCGTCTCCGTCCACTCACTTGACCGTCCGACCATTTCACCACCTTCGCCTGACTCCTCTCCACATTCTCCGCCCCTTCATTCCCCCTGGCTCGCCCCGGAGCAGGGTTTCGACTCTCCTCCCTCCGCCGCTCGCCGGAGAGCCATCGCATCGCACCACCAGCCACCTTCCACCCGCTCTGACGGGTCGAGGCAGTTTGCCCTCGACCCAGCTTCTTTCCTGTGCAGGTATCTCGGCCAATCGACCTCATCTGGAGGTCGAAACTTCTGGGCACAGCAGCTCCCGTTCCTCCGCGTCGCCGGAGCTCTCTGGAGCTCCTCGCTTTCATCGGAGCAGCACACCAGGTGCGGAGCTTCACGGCGAAGCTTTCCCGCACCTCAGGAGCGGTAGACGAGGACCACCGTGCTCGCACGAGGCCGGCGAAAGTCGCCGGCGACTAGTTCTTCCAGGACCTTCGTCCACCGTCAGATCGGCCTCGACGCTCCAGTTTAGATCCTGACCGTTCATCCACGGAGTAGCCCTGACCGTCAGATCTCCAGAGGGTCGATCAGCACCGTTGAGCCAGCAAGGTCAAGCCACGAAGCATTGCAGCCATTGGATCTAGCACGTGGCTTCACCACCGCCATCCGATCCGAGCGAGCCCTCCTTCGCAGACCCACGTTGCAGCACCACCGTCCGATCTTCCACGTGGACACATACCAGCCGTCGGATCGATTCGAGGGTTCCTTTGGTGTGCGGCGTGTCGTCTCAGCCGTCTGATCTGCCACGTGTCGCGCATCCGTCCCTCGACATTAATAAAAGGGGTAAATTGTTCTTAGTCCCCCTTTCTTTCCGGCATTTAGCTTTAGTCCTGTAAATACGTAGCGTAGCTCTTTTACTTTTGAGAAAATTGCATAGTGGACCCCGTACTTTAGTTTATTTGCACTTATGCCCCTGTATGTGTGAGCCACGTGCTTCGTCACGTGTATGTTTGGTGTATTTGCAACATTAGTCCTGTAGTTCTGGTTGTTTGTTAATGAATGAAAACTTTTTGGTAATTGCATATATGCCCCTGTGAGTGTTTTAATTGCACATGTGCGTCTTTTAGTGGGTTATTTGCAACACAGCCCCTGGACTTTTTGGTACGAGTTACCAAAAGGTCCTCGGACTTGTTTTTCTTACCAGAAGGTCCCTGAGTGCCCCAGGCACGCGCCACGCGCGTGACTTGCTGGGTTAATTGCACCTGGACCCCCAGAACTTTGGGTATTTGCACTTGGGTCCCTGTGCACAGTGCCCTCTTGTCATTTTTGAATAAAATATCAAATCACCTCCAAATCCAACGAAAATTTGACACATGGCTCCTGCCATGGTGTAGGATTTTTGTAGATTTTTGAGGACATTTTTGATCTTGTTTGCTATTTTTAAAAATTCAAAAACATTTATTTTTGGCACTGTTTAACTTGAAAAATCACAAAAAAATATAAAAACTCACCTAAAAATTCTATAAAAATTAGGTACTGTTTCTTGCGTGTTGCTTGATTTTCTAGCCAATTTTGGCTATTTTTCTCTGATTAAAAACCTTAAAAACTTAAAAACCTTCAAAAACCCATAAAAATTCCAATAAATACATTCAAAACCCAAAAACAATAATTCTGGTACCCGAATTTTCCTTGTTTTCTCTATTTTACAGGAAAATTACCTCCAGGTCCTATTGAGGTTCTTAGATATTTTATCTAGGGATTTTGGGCCTGGCTGGACAGTACCTTGTATTTCCGCCACTGTTTGATTTTTAGAAAATAAAATATATATCAGAAAAATCTCAAAAATTCACCAAAAACACAGAAAAATATAAAACACACAAAAATATTTTTTTCTGAATTTTTGCTTGCCTTTTAGTGCATTAAATAAATTGTCAAAGCTTGCTTGTAGTTATTTTTCCTATTTTCTTTACATATTGAAAATCCAAAAAAAAAATTTTAAAACCATTAAAAACCACTAAAAATGTTTTCCCTTTTTCTCTGATTTTTTTGACTACTTCGTAGGCTTTTTAAGCCAATCCGTGCTCCTTGTGTTCGACCCTGGGTGCTATACCAGGTTAATATCATAGCAGGACCGCTTTGTTTTGATTTCACATATTTTTCGAGTGGTTCATTTTTCTTGATTGACTCGTCCGAGTGATTGAGGTCGCAACGACCTATTTTCTGTACCTTTACCTCAGTCGCTTCGGTCGCGTCATCAAGGGGTTGCATATGCGATCGCATTTTCCCGTGTCGCATGCAGATCGATTGATTTCATGAATCGGTACATTACGCACCTTCCCCGTATTAGCCCCGCATACTACTCCAACGTCTCCATTTCCAATCCTCTCATTCAAGTGCTTTATTCTGTATATCTGCTTCTTCATCCATTCAATTGTAAGAATATGACATGTATTTGTACACAATTGCAATGCATTATACCATTGTATATATGTAATGTTTTATGTTTATCTCATGTATTGCTTTCATGAGTATGCGATGTATACATGTATTGAGGTTTTGTTCATGTAGTGCATGTATGCGCAGTGAAGTTTTGTTATTATGAATCATCTATTATATGAAGTTTATATGACTGAGTGTTTTTTTGTGATTAAATATTAGGCAATTAAAAGCATATCCTCAACCATCTAATGTGATTTATTTTTCTTAGATTTTCTTTAACTCCACTTAGATACATAAATTTAATAATAATGTTATTCATAAATATTTATTTATTTTTAATTTAAAAATTAGAAAAAATGTAGAACCTCATATACCTCGCATATGTCCCCGCATACTGCTTATTCAGTATCTAGTGGCCTATCCGAACGCATACGCATACCACTTTCCTAAATCTTGCTCCCCACTATATGATATTCAGTATGGTCACGATACATAAACCTAATTGTACAAATGAATCTTAACATCAAGAGCATTCACAATCATTTAATTCAGATTGATATGATAAAAAATAACTTCTATTGCATTAATGGATCACCAAAGACTTACAAATCCAACAAATCATCGAGGTTCATTATTGGTGAGCGATGATTACCAAGGTTCCCATTGATTTCCGTCAAATTTAAGGAATAAACTCGGTAAGAATAAGAAGAGATGCATCGTTCTTCTTAAAATAAGTTATTTCTTTCTTAACTATATTTTATTAGATCGAAAAATCAAGTTGCTATTACCTTTAGAAGAAGAAAACTTTCTTAATCACTAATGATCTTGGTATAACAATAATGACATCTCCCATCAATTTCTACGTAATGAGAAAATGTTGCATAACTTTCTATGCCATACTGCAAATAAATCCAAGATTTAAGATAGGATACGACCCTATCCACGTCTTCTAATAACCACCGCTGCAACACGTTGGATGCTCAAAATAAGCAGAACGGATCCTCTGCTATCACACCAACAACTGTAATGCAGGGGAGCCGTTCGATGGGTAGCGAGATGCATACCAACCATTCCGACCCTCCTCGAGAGCCGTCCAATGCCCATGGAGCAGCTCCCCTGCTGTAACACCCCAACTCAAACATAGTATCACATGAAAAACTCACAAAGTGTAGGTGTAGTTTATAAGTGGTGGGATTAGTACTTGACAATTTGGGCTTAAGCATTTTGGGTGGTTATTAACGTGTCCAATTGGGCATGAACTCAACAAGTTGCCAGGGTCAGTTTTCCTCGATAACGGACCGGAGACCTAAACTTGGGACGTTACAAATGGTATCAGAGCCAAATTTCCTCTGATAGTGGAAATGGCTACCCGAGAGGTGGAGCCGCCCTACAAAGATGTTGGAGGAATAGGCTACCCGGAGCGTGCAACCGTTACTATCACTGGGATAAGTAATGTGCTATGTCGCAACGAGGACGTTAGGAATATAAGTGGGGGATGCTGTAACACCTCAACCTAAACATAGTACCACATGGAAAACTTACAAAGTGTGGGTGTGGTTTATAAGTGGTGGGGATTACTACTTGACAACTTAGGCTTAAGCATTTTGGGTGGTTGTAAACGGGTTCAATTGGACATGAACTCAACAAGTTGTCAGTGTCAGTTTTCCTTGATAACGGACCGGAAACCTAAACCCGGGACGTTACACCTGCATTACAGCGGATGCTGTAACAGCAGAGGAACCGCTCCCAAAAATAAGAGCTATGGAAATCTGTAAGCATAGGCCTTGACCCATTGCTTGTGATAGGGGACAAGACATAGTTGAGCTTCAGTAAGGATCAATGTCCTATGCTAAGTGTTAGTTCATCAACATCCAGTTGTCTGTGACATGATGGAGGCGAAGGCATATTGCAGTACAGTTTCTATGTTCTTCTTCAGCTTGACAACAATGATAAATATGACTGTTAGAATCGATCGGGAGCTTCGTTTAGGATTTTGGTACAGTGATCCATGGTGTTGGTGAAGGTGTCCACGAAAGACACAGAAAAGCAACAGTGAGGTTGCTGAGCAGATCGTCTGTGTAGGCAACATTTTATGCCCTTATATAAAACGATAATATATGGATTTCTTACTTAAGAAGAAGGAACAATAAAGGATAGTATATGTATCATCTACCATCTCCCTCTTCACTCCTTTGCCACGCCCTCACACCAATAAAATAGGTAGCAACTATGGTTGTCAAAAAATTCTCAGGTTCGACATTCGTTCAGATTCGGCTCGCTAAAAGTTCGATTCGAAAATAAACGAACCAAACCTGAACACGAGTTTGGGATCGATTAAATAAACGAACCGAACCTCAAAAACATAGGTTCGCTCGGGCTCGGTTTCTTAAAATTTCGACATACATACATTAAAAGTATATATACATACATATTGTAACATATAAGGAAAAATACATTATATATTAACACAATGGCTATTCACTTATTTTCCCAAACTCATCCAGTCATCCACTCCCTAAGTCCGTATTCCCTATTCCTGAAACCCCACAAAACCTTCCCTTGCGACTGTGGTTTTTTCACTTTGAACAGAAATATCTGCACAACATTTATTCTTAAATGAACATTTAACGAGTCGAATCGAACATTTACGAACCTGACCCGAGCCGAATCGAACCTGATTATAGTTTTCATTTTATCGAGCCGAACCGAACCCAAGCCTGAAAGTATGCTAAACGAACCGAACCGAGCCTGGGTTGGTTCGCTCAGGTTCGGCTCGTTTACACCCCTAGCAGCATGCCAGCAACCACCATCTCATGCATTCACCAGCTACCTTCGCAAGCCCTCGGGAAAATCAGATGAGAGGTGGGAAGACGAGGACGAGAGCAGTGGAACAGGAAGGAAGATAGCGATAGCAAATATAATTTTTTGATGACAGCAAAATTAAACCAAGATCATTTTTCCATTCAAATGTATTATGCAGAGAACAATAATCTAACAAGAAGTAAAAATTCAATCTGCCTGTCCAGTAACTGGCACAAAACCAAATAAAAATGCATATAAAGAAGAGAATCACAGCAGAAGAATCCACCTTTACAAGAACGCGCCACCGACAGCCTCGAGAATATATGGTCGACCGTACAGACCTGCAACGTCAATCGACCCCAACTCCCACTAAAACGAGAACCCAATTCTGAGAAACACAACAACTGCAACATCTTCCCTCACAGGCATATCCATAATCTGGTGGCGATCATGTAAAACAAGCGGGTAAGAACAACCACCAAAAGCATATAGAGATTTTAGAGGATAGGGGAAGGAGATACCTTGCAAGAGGGCATGTGGGTTATGTAAGCTCAGAGTATTGTGTGTATACAACATTAATATGTAACATCGCAGGTTTAGCTCTTCGGTTCGTTATCGAGGAAAATCGATCCTGACAACTTGTTGGGTACGGATCTAGATAGACTCGTTGGCAACCACCAAAAATATTTAAACCTAAGTTGTCAAGTAATAATCTCTACCACTTATAACACATATCACACTTTGTGAGTTTTAGATGTGAGACTATATTTGAGGGTTTGTATGTTATAACCTCTCCCACTTATATTCGCAGCATTCTCGTTGCGACGTGGCTCATCACTTATTCCCAATGGTAGTGGCAGCTACACATTCTGTATAACCATTTCATCTTATCTCTTTGTAGGGTTGGTTCCATATCTCGGCTAGCCCTTTCCACAATGAGAGGATTTTTTTTGCTATGTTATCGGGGAAAACTGGTCCTAACAACTTGTTACGTTTGAGCCAAAATGAATCCGTTGACAATCATCCAATATGCTTGAACTCAAGTGCCAAGTAGTAACTCCCATCAATTATAACACACTCTCTCACTTTGTGAATTATAGATATAGAACTATATTATGGGCATGGGTGTTACACAATCTAACAGGAAAAAGAGAAAAATTCAAAATTCATCAAAGATAAAGGGATTTTTACACCCATAACCCCGAGTAATTTCGAATTTACATTCATAACCCTGCATAATTGAGAATTACACCAGGAATCCTAAATAACTCTTAACTCTTACATGACATAACCCTGTGTTAATACCCATCCGTTTTTCCGTTAATTTTGACGGAATCGATCCATTTTCATCCTTTTTATCTTCAAGATAATTACAACTCCTACCATTTCACTCCATTCTCTTCTCCTTTCTTCTCTTCCATAAAAACCCATCACCGTTGGGGAGGAGGTAGATGACGGTGGAGGACCTGGGAAGGAGGAGGTTGGGGGAGGAGGTGGGCAACGACAGGGAGGAGGAGGTCGGAGGGATGACGAGGGCTGGAAGGAGGAAGAGGAGGCCGGGGAGGAGTCTGGAGGGGGTGGAAGGGAGCAAGTATGGGTGGAGGAAGGGGCATGATGAGAGCAGAAGGTGGAGGAGGTCCGGAAGGAGGAGGACAAGGTCAGCAAGAAGGAGGGTGAGGGCAGAGACCTGGAGGAGGAGGTCAGGGAGGAGGCCGGAAGAGTTCTCGTTGTTTGTCGAGTTGGTTGTGTCCGCCAATTCTCGAAATCACACGGAACATGATCCCCACCGACGACGCTCAAAATCTGAAGATTTCTTCGTTCTTCTTTACTTTTTATATTTTAGTTAATCTATCAAAACTTTTGTTATCATTTGCATCCGATTCATAGTCATTTTATATTTGTATTCGTTTTATGGATATGGTAGTATATTTTTCACATCCGTCAATATTCATATCTGTAACATCTAGACAAAATTAGTTGATTTATACATTAAGTTTATAATTGAAGTATGCATGATTGGGTACATATAAATGTTAACATATGCATATTAGACATGCATGTGAATTTCGTTACAACTATGGATCTTGTCGTTGTAAAAGAAAGAATGGAAGACCCGATTAAAGGAGGTTATGGACTATGTATTGTGATGTATATAAGGAAGGTATTGGAAATAGGTGAAGTATAGTTACAGTGGAAAGTAACAAGCAGTATAAGTGTGTATTCTTGAGACTATTTGAGTTAAACATAAAATCCATTCTCAATTGGATACAGATTCAAATATTGAAATTCTTTAGTGAAGTGGACCTCTTAGATGGATTACCAATATAGCCAAATTTGTCTACATGGATAATACCAACCAATTGTAATACGTTGGTTTGTTAGGCATAGTTGCTTAAATATAGAAGTTAATTTAATGCTTTTGTAGCATATGTGTATTATGAGTGGATATATGAAAAGAGCAATAGACTATAGTGAGTAATATATTATATTACTTGTAACCTCAGTATGTAATGGTGTAATATCTTTACACGGTATAGGTTATACAAAGAAGGCATAAGGGTCGGTGCTGTGTATATTTTAATAGGAAAACTGACTTTAAACTGTAGAATATACTGCATGATGAGATAAAAATGTAAATAACATCTGTCACAAACATCTATTAGCTTTCAGCCACGTGCAAGTTGGATATATACAAAAATTGTTGTATTGAGGTGGGCCATCCATTCTTAATACAAATAATAGCTATAAACGTAAAAAGGGTACAAAGGAACCTTTCATCGTTGGGAATAAAGATTGCAGTACCGTGAGGGGAAGAGAAACGGGGGATTCAAGAGCAAGTTCATTTAAGGGATTTCGGTAAGTCTTGTGTTTTCCTTTCTATATTTTATGTATAGATTAGATCATAGTTACACCTTTATAGGAAGCATCACGAGAATAATAGTAAGAAGCGTGGAGATAATATCACCTAAGCATAATATAATCCTGTCTATATGTACCACAATGCATATCGTCAGTCAGAAGGAGGTTCTATTGATTTCAATATCCGACAAAATTCCTCTTGAGAGAGAGGGGGCCTCTTGAGAGAGAGGGGGCTGTCGAACAAAAGCATCAATCATAAAATTGACAAATAGATCAAATCCGTGGTGAACTACTGTAGGAGGATTAACTGGAATCTCATGATCACAAAATCACCTGTCCGCCTTTAAACTGCGAGTGACAGGATGCTGATGTAGAAATTTGCACCATTCTATTTTGCCATTACCGAATTGTCCAGAGCCAAGTTCAATTTGTTTTATGATAAAAGAATTCCATATCACATAATAAGTTATATTCTCCTAAGCCAAGAGAATGGCCTATTCTATGTATGAAATTGCCTGAATCCTTCAAAAAGGAGACCTCATGAATGTCCATGATATTAATTGTGCTTGGAATCCAGATTTTAGTTAGCCTTTCATGGTCAAAGGATATGATTTTTCGATTGTCCATAACTAATTGCATGAGGCCCATTTGCTCCACCTGGAGATTCCATTTCATATTGAAAAGCACAATAATGAGAGAAATGGCATTAGTTGGATTTGATTCAATACAGGCACATTAGCATGTTTACCGGGTTATATAAAAAGACAGATATTACATGCACATGGATTACTTTTAGCTTGAGTTTACTCTAGATTCCCAAAGTGATATGTTGTTTAGGATAATGGAATCAAGTGTACACACACGTCGGTATTATGCTAATGCGATAGATCTGTATAGTGGTTAATGTTGACTAAAATTTACGTATATATGTAATATTTTATGTTTATCTCATGTATTGCTTTCATGAGTATGCGATGTATACATGTATTGAGGTTTTGTTCATGTAGTGCATGTATGCGCAGTGAAGTTTTGTTATTATGAATCATCTATTATATGAAGTTTATATGACTGAGTGTTTTTTTGTGATTAAATATTAGGCAATTAAAAGCATATCCTCAACCATCTAATGTGATTTATTTTTCTTAGATTTTCTTTAACTCCACTTAGATATATAAATTTAATAATAATGTTATTCATAAATATTTATTTATTTTTAATTTAAAAATTAGAAAAAATGTAGAACCTCATATACCTCGCATATGTCCCCGCATACTGCTTATTCAGTATCTAGTGGCCTATCCGAACGCATACGCATACCACTTTCCTAAACCTTGCTCCCCACTATATGATATTCAGTATGGTCACGGTACATAAACCTAATTGTACAAATGAATCTTAACATCAAGAGCATTCACAATCATTTAATTCAGATTGATATGATAAAAAATAACTTCTATTGCATTAATGGATCACCAAAGACTTACAAATCCAACAAATCATCGAGGTTCATTATTGGTGAGCGATGATTACCAAGGTTCCCATTGATTTCCGTCAAATTTAAGGAATAAACTCGATAAGAATAAGAAGAGATGCATCGTTCTTCTTAAAATAAGTTATTTCTTTCTTAACTATATTTTATTAGATCGAAAAATCAAGTTGCTATTACCTTTAGAAGAAGAAAACTTTCTTAATCACTAATGATCTTGGTATAACAATAATGACATCTCCCATCAATTTCTACGTAATGAGAAAATGTTGCATAACTTTCTATGCCATACTGCAAATAAATCCAAGATTTAAGATAGGATACGACCCTATCCACGTCTTCTAATAACCACCGCCGCAACACGTTGGATGCTCAAAATAAGCAGAACGGATCCTCTGCTATCACAACACCTGTTGTAATGCAGGGGAGCCGCTCGATGGGTATCGAGATGCATACCAACCATCCCCGACCCTCCTCGAGAGCCGTCCAATGCCCATGGAGCAGCTCCCCTGCATTACAGCAGATACTGTAACAGCAGAGGAACCGCTCCCAAAATAAGAGCCCTGAAAATCTGTAAGCATAGGCCTTGACCCATTGCTTGTGACAGGGGACAAGACATAGTTGAGCTTCAGTAAGGATCGATATCCTATGCTAAGTGTTAATTCATCAACATCCAGTTGTCTGTGACATGATGGAGGCAAAGGCATATTGCAGTACAGTTTCTATGTTCTTCTTCAGCTCGACAACAATGATAAATATGACCGTTAGAATCGATTGGGAGCTTCGTTTAGGATTTTGGTACAGTGATCCATGGTGTTGGTGAAGGTGTCCACGAAAGACACAGAAAAGCAACAGTGAGGATGCTGAGCAGATTGTCTGTGCAGGCAACATTTTATGCCCTTATATAAAACGATAATATATGGATTTCTTACTTAACAAGAAGTAACAATAAAGAACATTCATATATAATAGCGCATATAATAAGCTCGACAGCTAGATTTCCTAATTTCCCTCATAATATAGAATCTATATATTCGGAGCTCACACCTCTCGACTTTGGATCGATCGCTCTTTCGACTGACTGATAACCAAGCGCCTTTAAGTGTCTGGATCTGTGAGAAAAGGGAAAGCGGACTCCCGCATTGAGGATCTCATGCAAAAGACCATCCTATCTTCTCTGCTTTCAGCCTGACTTCCCGCACCTGCATCAGCATCATTGGTAAGCTTCAGACCTATACACATGAATCTCATTTCTAAGCTCTTCTTTCCGGGAGTATTAAAGCTGTGTCTGCTTATTATATATTATGACAATATGGGCTGAACCACGTCTCATTCATCACGGGAATCATAGTCTCATCAAAGACGATATATCATTTTCTTTGATCTCGGAAATCTCTTCTACGACTGCTATCACGCGAAAAACCGGCTTTCATCTACCATCTCCCTCTTCACTCCTTTGCCACGCCCTCACACCAAGAAAATAGGCAGCAACTATGGTTGTCAGAAAATTCTCAGGTTCGGCATTCGCTCAGATTCGGCTCGTTAAAAAGTTCGATTCGAAAATAAACGAACCAAACCTGAACACGAGTTTGGGCTCGATTAAATAAACGAACCGAACCTCAAAAACATAGGTTCGCTCAGGTTCAGTTTCTTAAAATTTCGATTATATACACCCATACATACATACATACATACATTAAAAGTATATATACATACATATTGTAACATATAAGGAAAAAATACATTATATATTAACATAAGGGCCATTCACTTATTTTTCCAAACTCATCCAGTCATCCACTCCCTAAGTCTCTATTCCCTATTCCTGAAACCCCACAAAACCTTCCCTTGCGGCTATGGTTTTTCACTTTGAACAGAAATATCTGCACAACATTTATTCTTAAATGAACCTTTAACGAACCGAATCGAACCTTTACGAACCTAACCCGAGTCGAACCGAACCTGATTATAGTTTTCATTTTATGAGCCGAACCGAACCCAAGTCTGAAAGTATGCTAAACAAACCGAACCGAGCCTGGTTGGTTCGCTCAGGTTCGGTTCGTTGAAACCCCTAGCAGCAACCACCATCTCATGCATTCACCAGCTACCTTCGCAAGCCCTCGGGAAAATCAGATGAGGGGTGGGAAGATGAGGACGAGAGCAGCGGCACAGGAAGGAGGATAGCGATAGCAAATATAACTTTTTAATGACAACAAAATTAAACCAAGATTATTTTTCCATTCAAATGTGTTATGCAGAGAACAATAATATAACAAGAAGTAAAAATTCAATTTGCCTGTCCAGTAACTGGCACAAAACCAAATAAAAATGCATATAAAGAAAAGAATCACAGCAGAAGGATCCACCTTTACAAGAACGCGCCACCGACAGCCTCGAGAATATATGGTCGACCGTACAGACCTGCAACGACAATCGACCCCAACTCCCACTAAAATGAGAACCCAATTCTGAGAAACACAACAACTGCAACAACATCTTCCCTCGCAGGCATATCCATAATCTTGTGGCGATCATGTAAAACAAGCGGGTAACAACAACCACAAAAAGCATATAGAGATTTTAGAGGATATGGGGAGGAGATACCTTGCAAGTAGGGATGGGCATTTTTTTCGGGCCGGCCCAGCGCAGAGCCCGAAGAAGCCCGGTCCAAGCCCGGGCCCAATCTATAAACGGGCGGGTTTGGGTTTAGAATTTGGCCTGATTCACATTTCGGGCCGGGTTGGGGCAGTAGCTGGCTCGAGCCCGAAGCCCGTGGGCCGGCCCGAGTAAGACCCCACCCTTCCCCCCCTCCTCCCCCCCCCCAAAAAAAAACCAAGACCTTAACCCACCCCTACCTTCGAGCCTTCGAGTTGCCAGTCCGATGTAGTCCTACCAAGGTTTTTGAAACCGAACCGGACATCGAACCGGAAACCTTGTTGAAATGGTCGGATCGGGTCAAACCATGTAATCAAATCGGTTCAACCGGATGATGACGTCATCATTATTTAAAATTGGATTAAACCGGACCGGTGAAAAAAAAGTGGTTGAACCGGCTAATCAAACCGAAATGAAATAATATATATATATATATAGTATACACTTAATATACGTGAGATATATATAAGATACATAGATAATGTATATATTTCTCAGTATACATAAAGTATTTTTCTTATACACCATCAAATATCATACATACATATATATATATATATATATTATTTGGACTAGATGCTCTATAACATGATAATAGTTTACTTATTTTTAAAACCCAACACATGCAAAAAGTTGTGTTAGTGTAGTTGGTTGGAAGTGTGAAAAAGGTAACAAAAGGTCATGGGTTCAACTTCCACTATCAATAATATTTTTAAATAATTTAAAAAATTAAATTCAACTTCGGTTGAACCTGGTTAAACCGGGTCAAAAAAATAAGTTGAACCGGGCGGGTTAATTAAAATTTGAACAATCAAACCGAACCGGCATAACCGGTTAACCGAACCGGTCCAGGCCCGATTCACCGGTCGAACCGGCCGGTCCGGTCCGGTTTCAAAAACACTGAGTCCTACCATCGACTGTACTACGTGGCCTAACTTATTCCCACTTTTTTGATCAATTAGTTATTTTTTATTGCTTAAAGGCATATCAACTGATTTCAAAGTGTTTTTTAAGGATGTATACTTCTAGAATCTGTTTGAATCAAGATTGGATTGTATACTTAAACTCAAAAAAAATCTGATGTGTATTTTTGGGACATGACCATCACTTATTCCCAGTGATAGTGGTGGTTGCACGTTCCGGGTAACCGTTTCCTCCTATCTCTTTGTAGGTTTGACTCCACCTCTCGGGTAGTCCTTTCCACTGAGAGAGGAAAATTAGCTCTGATATCATTAATAACATCTCAGACATAGGCTCCCAGTTCGTGATCGAGGAAAACTGATCCTGACAACTTGTAAGGTTCGAACCCAAATGGACCGTTGACAATCACCCAATCAAGTAGCAATCCCCGACACTTATAACCCACTCTCACAGTTTGTGAGTTTTAGATATGAAACTATTTTTAAGGGCATGAGTGTTACACAATCTAACAATAAAAAAAAGTGAAAAAAATTCAAAATTCATCTAAGGTAAATGTATACCATTCACATATACAATCAATTCCAATATAAGATCAAATAAAGATGTACATAATGAACATAATCATAGCATTGTGTAAATTGATTTATTGCAATATACCTTTTCAAGCGCTTTTAAATAAGACGAATCTTAGTTTTCCGGTAAAAATGGAATCCAATTGTATACTTTTTACCGTGAAAAGAGAAAAAATGTTGAGATCATTTATTTAAGAGATTAATGGGGTTGCCCCTACATGGCTATCATCGTGTCATTTTCAATGCTTTTTTTTATTTCTTTCGAAAAATATCGTCATGCATATTCATCCCTATATCCCTCCTATATGTCATTCGAATTCGTCAGAAACAGAGACTCCTACGACCTCTATCCAGACAATCATTTTTTAACGATAAAATGATTTTTTAAATCGACACCATCTAGATGGAGGCCGTAGGTGTGTATGTTTCTGACGAAATTCGAATGATATATAGGAGAGATATAAGGATGTATATACATTATGCTATTTAAAAAAACAAAAAAAGGTCGAAAATAGTGCAGGGGCCATTAATCTCTTTATTAGTTTACAAATATAAAAATCATGGTACGCTGAACCAACCAAAACCACAACCACCGGCTCGGAAGGATACCCATAAAAGGACCGCACCTACCCTTTTCTCCACCACCGGTTGCAGCGTACAAAACCCCAAGCATAAGCTCAGAGCAGAGGGGCGCATTCGAACCAGAGAAAGAGAGAGAGAGAGGGAGAGGGAA
>JAZKJV010007896.1:0-109166 GCA_037367405.1 Ottelia alismoides | reverse complement strand
AAATAAAAGAATAAAGGACAAGAAAAATGAAGGAGGTATTTAGAATAAATACGAAGTGACCCGAACCCCAAGAGAAGGTCAAGCCTTAAGCTAATCGCCAAACAAAATAAGTGGAACCAAGTAAAAATACTCCACAACATTCACAGATTGTGGTATTTTGATCGACCGAAATTCGCTTCCTATACTATAATTCCTCATTATTAAAGAGGTGGATTTCGCGCTCATCACCTCCCAAGAGAATGGGCGGGAATGATGGGCATGAAATGAAGAAGCCGCAAAATCCGGCTGAAATGGAGTGTGACCCATCATGAAGGGAGGGAGGGTGGGATAGAAGAGAGAGATAGAAGGTGACTGCTAATGAATAAAATATGATCGTAACCGACTTACACCAAAGACAAACAAACGCAATGCAAACCCCCAATTAACCAACTCTACGCAATGTGAAGACCGTGAGATTTGGTCTTTTATCTTTTCAATTTTAGAGTTTAGTGATCAGACAAAAGTTGTACAAACACTTAGGAGGCTTTAATAGGATTTGGGCACTACTCCTTAGTGTACACGAGCAATTAAAAACGCAAACAATGAGGGGATTGCTTTCCCAAAACAATGGTATGAATTAATTAGGTTTGATTTTAAGGGTCAAGTTCAATTAGCAGTCCCAATTTTTAATTTTTGATTTCTATTTTTTTTATTTTTTTCAAAAATAACGCCTAACGAACTTTCTGATTTCCTCTTTGATTAATTCAAGTTCAAAAACAGGGAGAGGAAATTGAGAAAGCCAATGCACGGTCAAACACGATGATGCATGCAGAGATATAAATGTGTACCTTGCTCCAGCACTCTACATGCAATATGATCTGCACATAAATTAAATACAGAAAGTAAACTAACTATATGATGCATGAGGAAATCAGCCTTAGACGAGCAGCTTCTATTAATCGTGAATAACAGAAAGCTAACTAATCAGAGAGAGTGGCCTGAGTCCGGTCTCAGATGTCGATACGTGTCCGCCACAACGGATCCTGCACGCGTTGTATACGACCTCTAGCAGCATGTAGCCTCTCAAACGATTAAGTTAACTTTTTAATTTTAATTTTAAGCAAGGTCCAATTACATTATATAGGAATAGATAATCTATTAGGTGTTGGGCCTTATCTATTTACATCACAATTAACAAAAAATCCTACGTCTAGGGGCTAAAATCGCGAGAATCAAAGAGCGAGTTATAGCAGTGAAATCAAAAACATTAAAAATAATGATGAGGTCCCCCAAGTGCACTGTCACGGAAGTTGTAGATCTCGTCAAGACAAGAAACTTTCGTGTTGGCCACTTTTTGATTTAAACCCTTTTTTATTTCTTTTTGAATTTTCTTTACATTTAATTTTTGAATTTTCTGGGAGCGACACATGGTGGCTACTGGAGCCGCCAGGTGTCATCCCATTTTCTTATTTTTTATTATTATTTCCATAATTTAGTTTTATTAATTTTATTTATTTATTTATTATTTATTTTAATTAATTAATTATTTACATTTATTTTTTCTTTTTTTAATATTTTCATCTACTTTTATTTCTTTTCTCTTCTTTATTTATAGTAGCCTACTTATTTATTTTTTTATTTTATTTTTTAACCCTTTTTTACTTCTTTACTTGTTCCCTACTCCAAGTCTCCACCACTCCACCACTTCCTCCACCATTTTCCCCACTTCTCCACCTCATTTCCAACTTCCTCCTCCTCTTTATATTCACATCTCCTCCATCATTTTTCTTCATCCACCATCTTGTGTGAAGACCTCGAGCTCCGTCCCTCCCTTGGTGCCAGCAAGAGAGAGCCACCATCGAGTAATAACAGGTCTTGGCCGGCGAGTTCCAAGGAACCTTCGTTCCTTGCTACAGCAGTTCCAGATGCTAAAAAGCTCAGCCTCGCCACGACTTTGAGCAAGAATCGGGAATCCTCAAGCTTCCCTCCCCAGGCATTCGAATCCACCTCCAGGTAAAGCACCTCATCTCCCTTCTTTTCTTCCTTCTTTCCCCTATCTCTCTTACTCTCTTCCTCTGCTATGTTCCTTCATCTTCTTCTTCCCCATATTCTCTCTCTTCATTTCTTCATCTTCCATCCTCTAAATCATTAAAATCTTTGCATTTTAACGGATAAACCATCTATTACAAATCCAATGGTGATTTTAATTATTTTTGGGTAAGATTTCTTGAACCAATTAATCCCACATTTACTGCACCCATAACAAACAGGGAAGCTTCCCCAGTTCACAAGGGAAGTTCCACTATTTCACCTTCTCCTTATTCCGTATGCACCACACCTCCGCTGGCCCTCCATCTCAACGCCAACTGCCGCAACAACGTCGGCCACCCTCCGCCCCTCAGTCGTTCCCTCGCGCCACCGCGCAGAGGTGCGCCCAGTGCCTTTAGGTCATCCACATGTCGTGTGCCTCCACGCAACAGCCTTCTCCGCAGCAACCCGCCGTTGCACAGTGCTCCAACCGCCCCCTTGCAGCCACCAGCAGCCACCTGCGAGCATCACGGCCCCGTGGTGCTCCGTCCGTAGCTCCAGCGCACCTACACGCCGTGTGTCGATCGGGTTTGCCAACCGCCCAACAACAACCTGCTATCGACCGCCTCGACCGTACCTGCAGCCCCTCGTACGCACGGTTGAGCGCCGTCGTCCTCCGCCAGCAAAAGCGGCTCCCTCTCAGTCGCAACCCCACGCTCCAAGCATGCACGACCAACCATTGCTCCTCGCACGGAAACGCACCCTAGCCGAGTTCCAACAGCGACGACCGGTACCCCCTCAGTAGAGCACATGTGGGGCACGTTCTCTTTGAGAAAATTGCAGATGCACCCTCCTGAAGATCCTGAATTGCACGTAGATCCCCGCTCCAGCAGATCACGTGTCGTGCATGCGCATCACTAGAAAAATTGCATGAAGTCCCCCCCAAGTCTAGGTAATCTCATGCAAGTCTCTGTCAGCATGTTTTCTTTTGAATCAATTTTAATTCTGTATTACATTTACATCCATGTGTTCACATGCTTATTTAAACATCAATTTTCATCATTATGTCATTTTACAAATTTCATAGTGTAGAACATCTTAGATTTTTGCATTGTGAAGACTTGTTATACTTTTGTGAGCTTCAAGGAATTTAATATAAATCTTTTTGTGGAAAATTGCATATTTCACCCATTGTGTGCCTTTGATTGCTTATTAAATTAATTGTTGCTCCAAAAATCACCAAAAAATCATAGTAGATCTAGTTAGGTAGTTCTACACTGTTCCTAAAAATCACATCATTTGCACGCATAATGAGGCTTTAATAAATTAATTGGTGTTTTTCTTCATTTATTTTTAATAGGTCTAAAATCCATCATTTTTGAGGTCTAATAATTTTCATTGATTTACCTCACACAGAAGTATCTAGGTTAATTTTTGTATCTGAAAATAATTTAATTTGGTATTTATTAAAATTAATTTTGAAAAAATCACCCTACAATCATTTTTAATTCATATTTAATTCATATAGAGTCGAAAAATTCCAAGAAAATTGTAGTAGCTTGATTTCATTGCATTTCATATTCTGGCCAAGTTTCATCATTTTTGGACTTAGTTTGGCTATACTTCACATTTTAACCTTCAAAATTGGTCTAGATTGCATTCCATTTTCTTAATTGCATACAAAATACCAAAAAAATATTCTCTTGAAAATCTAACATCGGAATTAAATTTAAATTAATCTAACAAAAAAGTAGCCTCCCTGAGTTTGACCTTGGACTTGCCCAAGTAAAAAAAATTGCCGCTTGCGTTTAATTTGACATTAATTAAAGTGGGTTTGATGAGTCCGAATTTACCCGACTATAATGAACATCAATAAAATTTAATTGTTAATTCGTTTGAATTAAGTAGGGTAAATCGAGGCCTTTTCAAATGGCACCGTTGCCGGGGAGGCACGGCTTAGGATAATTTTTAGAAAATTTGGATTTTAGGTTTTCCATTCTCAGGTAGTCTGATTCCCGGTTTTGTTCTTGTGAATATTTTTCTGTCCAATTTTTATTTGTTTATTCTGTGTCATCCTTTCTCTGACCATCATTTATTTGCGTGCGAGGAATACGAGGAAGCGAAGGCACTTCGCCAAGCGAGTCGAGGAACCTGCATCAAAATAAACTGAGTGATTTTTTAGAGGAATTGTAAAAGTTTTTGCATTTACAGCGATTACCGTTTGGGTTCTCGTGCATGTAAGTAATAATACAACGAGTCTCCTTGTGTTGTGTGGTTGCATGACGTAGGATAGGACCTGCACTTGCGGCTCTTAGAGCTCTCTTAGGACTGTCTGTACTCGTAATATCTAAGACCACACTTTACCATTAAAAGACGCACTTAGACCGCATGACTTTAACAAAATCTAACTTGTTCTTCACTCGCTAATAGAACTGCTTGTCTAGGAGCGGCTTTTTCGCCTGCATCCATATAGATAAATTTCAATTATGTTTTGCATCCCACATGTAGAGCGTGAGGATCGCTGTAAGTCTTCTTATTGTCATACATCATTGTTTTATCGTGCATCAGCTTTTCTTGACTCCTTCTCCCTTGGTTTTTCAAACTTAGGATTAAAGGAAATTGGGACTGTACGGTAAACGTGATTGCTTGTGTGGATTAATTACAGTGACAACTAATCTCTAAAATCGGGACTGCTAATTGAATTGGACCAAAAAAATTGACTAAAATTAACCCTTGTTTGTGGGAGAGTAACCCCAACCTTGATTTTAGGCTGAGTGAGGGTACGTAGTGTGTGTGCACACCCTAAGGCAGAGCCAAAATCCCCGCTTTCCATATCACGTACCCCGATCCTAGGAAATATCATAGGCTGAACTATTTGAGGTTCGACTGACCAGCGCTAAGTAGCCTCCGCCTGCTCCGGTAGGTAGATAGGGGTGAAATTGCGATGCACCGCGACAAGTTGCTACTAACCCTACGGGGCAAAGTTATAAGCCTTGTCAGCCTCCGCCTACTTCGGTAGGTAGATAGGGGCAGGTCCTTGAACTTCTCAGCTGGTGAAAGGGGCGAAGAAAGGAAGGGTGTTGGTATCTTAGGCGATAGTTAAACAGGGGAGACGCATCCGGCTTTGAGCCTACTTCCCTATAGGTCGTGTAATCCTTGCTATTTGTCTGAAAAATCACACTTAAAATGTCCAGATTAATTGGACCCAGCTTCGGGTCCTTCACCGTGTTGAGTGTGAACTCAAGGTTTGCTCTTGTGTTTGTCTTTGTGTCTGTCCGTGTGTGTTATCCTGTGTAATTGCACGTTTTCTACCTCGATCTACTTACATTCATCCTTTCCTATTCAAGATGTCGGGATAATGGTCCCCATACCCTGAGCCCTCTGGTCATTCCTCCTCGACCATATACCGTTCATCTTCGCCTTTTCCTTCTTCCATGTATCCTCCGCCATCCACAGGAGACCCTTACCCATGGTCGGTTCCACCTCAACCCAATTATGAAGTCAGACCTTCGACTGACTTTCCCACTTCTTTGCATTTCTCACCTACTCCTTATTCTAACAATCCAGATCTACTTCCATCTTGGGTTGACCGTCCTTATTCTCGAGAGCTTGCTGGAATCAATGAACCATATGAAGAGCAACCCACTGCTGAGACAGATGACTGGCAGAATAACATGGCCGATCGAACATACCGAATAGAGAGGCATACACCTTATGATCTTCCTGACTTGATTGACCCTATTAATCAAGCTTGCATTAACCAACCTTCATATCACACATTTGGATAGCCTACACATTCACAGGATTAGACTCATAGATTCAATTTAGGAACCCACTCATTATTGACTCCATCATATGAGGCTCTGACCAATATTTGTCATTCAGATGGTCCATACTCAACCCAACATTACATGTCAAAGTCTAGGTGTGTTGAGTATGAGACCCCAATATCTCAACAGTATCCTCCAATTGAGCAGAACTCTCCCATGATTCGTCATGAGAATTTTGTGGAGGATGACATTTCCAGACTTATTGAGAAAAATGAATCATTTGGTAACAAGTTGAGAGATGTCATGGGAATATTGCACTCTATTTCTACCAGCCTGGGTATGAAAGTGGAGAAGGAAATAAGTAGATTTGATGTTGAAAACCGAGCGAGCATTAGGGAACCCACATACTCTGTATAGCTGGAGTCAATTCTACCTCCCTCTTCTACTAACCACTTGCCTTCCAATCCAGAGTCTGATCATGCATCCACCAAAAATACCAAAAAATAAAAATCTCAAAAAAATCAAAAAATCTCATAAAAATAGAAAATGAAAAAGACCTAAAAATTTTGGATCCTGCCCTAAGGGAAGCAATCGGTGAAGAATTGATTTTTAATCTTCCCTTAATAAAGGCCATAGATCACTTCCCTGACCTTAAATGATTTGTGAGAAGTAAATTGATGCCCAAGAGGTCGGGCAATAAGAGGACAAGGATTGAGAGACACATAGTGTCCGTGGCCACCTCCTTGGGGAGAAAGACCAAGAGCCGCAGAGTGAAGCGGTTACCCCGAGTTGAGTGTGAAATCAAAGACACTACCTTTACCCATTCAAGAATTGATGGTGACTCACCGATAAATATCCTCCCGACCTCTGTGTTTGACAAGCTCAAACTCAGGCCAATCAGAAAGTCAAGAGAGATCGTTCAGCTGGTTGATCGATCTATCAAACGGTCTAGAGGAAACAGTTCAGTCATCGTTACTTTCCAAGATGCTCTACTCCAGGTAGACTTCACAATCATTGACATAAGTACTGAGGAGAGTTTACCCAGTCTCCCATTATTCTCGAGAAGCCGTCCTTAGCCTTGGCTAAGGCGACTCTAGATTGCGAGACTCGGGAAATCGATTTTACAGCATTGGGAGTGCTCCGACCTTACCCACTCTTTGAAACACTTTACTCTCAGATGACCCACATATCCACAGACAGTCGCTACCACAAAGAGATAGATGAGTACCGTCTCTCTATTACACCTGAGATATTGATTGTCTGGACGACCATTGGTTCAGAGACACTCCACACCTCCACTCCACCAACTACTTGCACCACCACCATGACAGCTTCTATGTAGGACTCATGACCCGAAGCTATCATTGAGTCGGATACGAGTTTTGCTGATTGCCTTGACCATTTTGATGATCTGACATAAGTGCCCAATAATGCCAAGCCAACTGAGATCACTAGCACCTTCCCGAGACGTGCCTGACCCTACAGGAATATTACAATCTATATGGTGACTCGTCAGATGAGGAACCTATAGTCAGCATCGCACCACATCACAGACCTTCAAAGGAAACAACCAAGACTAAATTGACCTCACACAAAAACACGGTTGCTCTCTCCTCTAGCCGGTTATCTATTGAGAGGAAGTCGAGAAATGATTCCTCGAGGAGTTCCCTGGAATCCCTCAAGGTGCGTCGATCTCCACTCCCTCTCAATGATTCAGATTCTAGAAAACCGACTAAGAAAGTTTCCTTTAACATACCGGAGAAGGAACTTTCAGAGGAATCCTCATCGGGTCCGGATGAGGTGATTTATACGAGTGAGCTCAGTTCGGTCGTTCTCAAGATATATCTGAGCAAGCAGCTGTGTGTCGACCCTCGTTGTACGATCCCTACACCTTACTATTATTCATCTGAGGACGATTCCGACAGCGACACATATGTATATTATCCACCTCCTCGCTCCCGCAAGAAGGTTTGTCATAAACCTTCTTAATCCTTGTATATTCTCACTCCTCCTTCTATATATTTTCTTTCCCTCTCTCCCTTGTGATTCAAAACACTTGCCCCGGCTCCATATCGTTTCATTTTATGGCTATACTTCGGATGACCAGATCCTAAGTATAGGGGGGGGTCGACTTCTATACATTTTGTTTTTTAGCTCTCCTATTCTTAGCACGAGCTATGTCTTTTTCCTCGCTTTTCGTGCTTTGAGGACATAGCACACGCTAAGTATAGGGGGTGTGTATATATTACATATATACTTTACCCATACCTCGTACTTTTGTATATTTTTACGTATTTTTGTATATACTATACAATAATTATGGGGTGAGTAAAAATTCAAAAAAAACATTTGTTAAATACATGTATACTTGTATATTGTATAAACACTTGTACAATTTGTATAATACTTATAAAACTCTTATAAAATTGTTTTAATACCAAATTTTTGCAAAAAAGGCTTCTTATTTACTCTTGCATATCCTTGCATTCAAAAAAAATGTCTTACATTCATCTCTACATCATGTCACCTGCATGTCATCTACATATCTAGCATATGCAAAGTGAAAAGTTAGTGGGTTCTGAACCAAGTTATGAATAGATGTTGAGGATACATATGATTTGACCTTAATCTACCTAATTTCATAGGAACCTTATAGGAATTGGAGTTAAGATTTTTTTAGGTCAAATGACTTAATTCCTTAAGTCCGCAAGTCTATGTTCACATGTCATCTTGACTAGTCTAAATAGAATATCTCATACACACGCAACAGTGACCTAACTTGGACAAGCACCATGCATGTAGCTCTTCATTGATGAGGTGGTGAGGAGGTAGAATCCTTTGGCTTGGAGTAGCACACGGGTGGAAACATCCATCCTCGTCTAGGGAGGGTAGTGCATCTCAACCTAGTCTGGTGGTGTTGACATCTAAGGACGGGATGATGTGGGTTGCAATAAAGCTTCAAAAGAGGAATAGTCTACTGGCTCAAGAGGAAAAACTCCTTATGTACATGATGCACCTTGTATATAGTTCAAAAAAAGAGGAAAAAAAGAGAAAAGAAAAGAGAGAACTCCAAAAAAATGGACAGGCCTGATTGAAAATAAAATGCCTTTCGGAGTCTGTATATTTGCAAGGCATATGATTCAAAGCCTCATACCATAGAAGCATGCAGCTGGATGACTTGGCTATACTGGTCAAGCATCCTAGGATAGGTAGCTACACTGGCTACCGTCCATTCTTCTCTCTACCCCCTCTTCTTGAGCCGATCGCACTTGAACTTAGATGGGAATACCCCGCTCCTCGAGGAAAGAGTTACTGGACTGGAGAATTAGAGTTACCTTGTTAGAGGAGGCTGATTCTTTACCATTTCTAATGTGGAGCGCTATATTTCACTTACACAGTACAAGAAAGATTCATAGTCATCAGAAATTTACGTATGAGGATTTGTTCTGACCTGACTATTGAGGCGTCCTGAATAGAAGACTTGTGGAACTTAAAGTCTGTTAGGTCTTAAATTCAGATCCCAATAAGGTTCTGCCATTTAATTATTAATCCAAAGGTTGAGTCAAGCTCCATTTTCAACTTTTGTTCATGACCTTGGTATGGAACCCAATTTCATTTCACTCTTGCATTTCATTTTAGTTGCTCGGGGACGAGCAAGGTTTAAGTATAGGGGGTTGATGAATCTGTGATTCATCACTCTAAAAGTTGAAAAGAGAGCTTTGTTCCCGAGTAATTAGTTGCATATTTCCATTTATATTGCATAATTAGCATTCATGCAAGCATAAATAATATCTGCATTTTAGCATTCATATTTGCATTAAATACGAAGCCCAATTCACTTGTAAAAATCACCTGTAAATACCATATTTGTATCTATTTTGTACTAACTTCAAATCCAATAAAATCAACTCTGTAGTGTATATATTACTAACACTAATATAAGAAAAATACCAAAAAAATACTAACTTGTAAAATTGACCAATAAAACCCGAGTCCAAGTTTGAAACTAGGAGCCTTAAAATGTGCATATCTCTCTCATATAGTATCTGATTTAGGTCTACTCACTTTTAAAGTAATATACATTCAAAGATCTTCAAAATGAGACCAATTTCATTAAAATTGGAGATCGTATGCAAAGCCTGGATTTTGGGCCCCTATTGTATGTTGTACATATTGACCTTTTTGCCCTTGTATTTTATCCTTTTAGTTTCTTAATTATTAAAAATCCAAAAATAGATTAATTTGTAAATGTTCCTTTCATATTTTCTCTATTTTTATTTTGATTTTTCTCTTATTTAAAAATAACAAAAAATTGCAAAAGACAAAAATGCAGTATTTTATATCTATAAGGTACCACCCAAAAATACACTTTGTAGTGTAATTAATGTTATGAATGTTCATGTGCTTAATGATCATGTTGCTATTTGATATCAATGCTTCATTTCATTTGCGATGTAATCACAATGTTATTTGAAAGTAAATATCCACTATGTGCTTGTTAGATAAGTCCCTCATGTAGTTGCATTTTAGGGTAATGCACGGAATCACGCGAAAACTCATTCACACATGTGTGTCCTTCCACACTAAGATATGTGTGTCCTGCATAATGGGAGGAGTGTGCAACAAATTTTAAAGAGTGACACCCCATCATGTATTATTTTTTTATTTTTTTTACAATTGCTGGGGTCTTAGCTTTATAAGCCAAGAAATTCCCATCAAGGCACCATGCGACTTTTTATGTATATTTTGCATGTATATGGGTAGGGGTATGATACGTTAGGATAATATACCAAATTGGCCCATATTGACATCATTTTTTCTCAAATGGTGTTACATTCAAGTGGAATTGCTCACTCACATAGTTCAACGCCTTATAAATTCTCAAGATGATTAAACAACCTAATAAATGCGACAAAAAAGAGAAAATAGGTTTTGAACACTCGATCATGGGTAAACATGTATGTACCTACGTGGTGTGTATGCAAGTGTACGAGATATATATGTGTATGCATATGGGTAGGATATGGGTATGAATGAGTCGGAGGTTAAATATGTGGTTGTCTATCATTTGTTATGTATGTATGTATGTATGCATGCATGCATGCATGTATGTATGTATGTATGTATGTATGTATGTATGGGCATTCATATGGGCAGGAGTCTATGTATGTGTGAATCCATGGTAAAATATGGGTAGATAAGTATGATTTGAGGAATTTGTCCGGGTATGCAAGCATTGGGTATGTAGTTAAACATGTAGGGAGGCATTTGGGAATTCATGCATGCAAGTGTGTGAGGAATGTGGGTGTACATATGTGTATGTAAGAGTGTATGGATGTGTCAATGAATTTAAGGGTGTATGCAGGTAGTTGGGTATGTATGCAAGTGTGAGAGGAATACGGGTATGAGTGTGGGTATGTATGAGTGTATGTAGCAATGTGGGCATGAATGTAAGAGTGTATAGGGTTATTTGGGCATGTATGAAAGTGTGTGTGGAATATGGGCATACATGTGAGTATGTAAGAGCATATGGAGTAATTTATGCGTGTGAGAGTCTACGAAGAGGTATGGGCATGCATACAAGTGTATGAGGAATATGGGTATGAGTGCACGAAGCACTGAAAAATACACCTGGTCTGATGTTCTAAAAAGATAGAACAAACAATGGTTGTTGTATCGATCAAGTGAATTTTACCAAAAAAAGATTTTATTTTTATTATTTATACTCCTAAACTCAAAATTGTAGCGATAAGTACGGGAACAAAGAACTTATGGAGACAAACTGTGGAAAACAAAGGTAAAAAGGTAGAGTATCTAAGGTAAATGGGTTTTCTGATATGTATTTATTTTTTTAGGATTTTTTTTTCTGGATTCTTGTTTGATTTTATGAATTTTATATTGTTCATTTTTTTATATACCTATAAGTAGAAAAATATAGTTATTTGGTATTATATTTTTTATTTGGTTTTATTGTAATTTTTATGTTTTTAATTTAGTTTCCCATTTTTGTGAATTTTTTGAGGTTTTTAATATTTTTATGGGATTTGGATTATTTCTAAAGTTGAAAACTATTTTTTATTGAAAACATGGACTTATTTTTTATTTTAAAAATAGAAAATCATAAGAAAATATTTTTATTTTATTTTTATTAGGAAGTAGGTAGACATACCTTTCCAATGAGGTATTATACGTATTTTTCATGATTTTTCATGAATTAGTTATGTATTTTTGATCTGTTACGTATTTCAAATTTTTTTATTGATTTAATATTCAATTTTCATTTTTGTTTTTGGTTTAACATGTAAAATATAGTAAAATATGCTATAGGTATTTTTGTAGATTTTTTAGAAGTATTTTTCTATTTTTTATGTATTTTTATATTTTTTGTATATTTTGTATTTTTAAATTTATAAAAAACAAAAAATATTTTTATTTTTTAAAATACGGAATATAGTGTATAGAGTATAATACTAATTATTTATACGTATTTTTATTATATTTTTATACTTTGTATATTATTTAATATGTATATAATACTCTAATATTTAATATACTTTCTATAGGGGTTTATATGTATTTTCTGGAAAATTGGGGATTGTATGTAAAAATGAAGAAACAGAGGGGGTGTTTCGCACAAATACCACAGTGGATCACGTGCACAAGCACGTGTTAGCTCAAGCAGCAGGCCCTGTTTTTAATTATTCAAAGGTCTGGGGCATTGATGAAACTTTCCCCAAAATATCTGCGACGCACGTGTTGGTCCCGTGCTCTCTGTTGAGCGGTGGGGGTGGTGCAGCGACTCTGGAGCGTCCCATTGTTGATGATTGTGTGATTCTGATGTCGATGTGTGGTTGAGTTATGGCCCTTTATTTGGACCGTTTGATTGATCCGAATCGGAGGGTTGTTGTGCATGTACAATCGAATGGTTTGCAATCTGCTCTCTTAGATCGACCAAACGGTGACTGCTCACTCAGTTCCTCCCAAAATATGTAGAACGAGTAGCGGAATTTCGAGGCGGAGCTTTTGCTCTTGCAATAGAGACGATCTCCGATTGCTGTACAAGACAAAGATACGATTCGAGTCCAAAAGTTGCGGTTATGCTCTGATGAAGGCGAGGATTTGACGAAGACGGTGATGCTTCTCGTAAGCGGTGCGGTTAGATCTCGATCGTAAGGTGCTCCAGGTCTTTGATGTTGCTTCTCCATGCCTCGCAATCAGAGGATGACAGCTCCAGGTGCTGCATAGATCTGATGTTGTCGTGGATTGGAGTTGCTTCGATCGAATCATAACCTCTAGGTAATTGTTTGTTGCAGGTTTGATAGAGTAATCGAAATTATTCGGTTACAGATCTGATGCTCCAACAACAGCTTCATCTTCAAGGTGCTTCACCTCCAGTTATGCAAATTGAGGCAATTCATCTATGATTAAGTAATTACTAGGGTGGCTATTCCTATTCTGGTGGTGATCTCGATTCTACACAGCTCCAGGAATGGGTGCATTAATCTAGATAATAGAAAACTACTCCAAATACTCGATGGTGATAAACTCGACTCTAGACGCGGTTACGTTCCTCAAGCGATCGTTTGACCAGGCGATTGTGATGCGAGTAATACTCTATTGTTTGATCTCCGACAGTGAATGAACCTGCAAGTACATATAAGGATCGAGGATGAAACCTCGGCCGGATGTTAAAGCTAGATGAGAAGGAGGAATGGAAGGAGATGATCCTTTGACAGAAATGGAGGAAGAGGATCGAAATTCAGATCCAAATGAATCAGAGATGGTCAGAGATGGAGGAAAGCATGGAGAACTGGATTAGATTTGGATGAGATTATTAAAGGGAAGTCAGATTGAGAGTTTTTGGTATTGAATCAGAGAGGAAACATAGATTAATAGAGGGATTGAGAAGAGAAAGGAAGGAGGAAGAAGAGAAGAGAATGAGACTCAGGTTACATATCTAATCTGGAAGGAAGTTGCGGATGAAGGATCTGGTTGCCTGTGGAGGAGATCCAATAAAGGGGCTCCTGATGCTTGTCTCGACATGCGGCAAGACGGAGACTTCACGCAGCATGGAGCTGTTGCATCAATACCAGCGGCAGATCTCGCCGCACCTCGCCCGAACTCGCTCAACAGCGGAGGGAGAAGGACGTTGTCACCATCCTCGAGTCTTTGTCTATATATATATATATAGGGAAATTTTCCAATGAGCCCTGTGCCCATTTGAAATGAGATGAGCCCACTCATTTTTTACTATTATTTCCTATCTTTTTGAGCTTAATAGGTATTTGTTTACAAGTGTTATATCATATTCTTACTACTAGTAACTATTTTCAGGAAAAAACCTTAAAAGTCGTACAAAATGATTGTATTATTAATTGTATTACTAGTCTCATTTTTATTCTTACTAATAACCATTTCTTGTGAATCTAAGATTTTCTTTATATGAAAATAGTTACTAATAGTAAGAATATGATATAACAACAGTAAATAAATAAGCATTGAACTCAAAATGATGAAAAATATTAGTAAAATATAAGTGGGCTCATCTCATCTCAAATGGGCACAGGGCCCATTGGATAAGCCCCCTATATATATATATATATATATATATATATATATATATATATATATATGGATTTAATGGGGCTGCCCCCTGGGGGCAGCCAACATGGCTGCCCCGCCCCCTATTTCCGACGTTTTTTTTTATTTTTTTTGAAAAATAAAACCATGTAAATTCATCCCTATATCCCTCCTACATGCCATTCGAATTTTGTCAGAAACAGAGACTCCTACGGCCTCCATCGAGATGGTGTCGATTTAAAAAATCTTGTTACCGTTAAAAAATAACTGTCTGGATGGAGGCTGTAGGAGTCTCTGTTTCCGACGAAATTCGAATGGCATGTAGGAGGGATATAGGGATGAATATACATGGTGACATTTTTTGAAAAAAATAAAAAAAAGCGTCGAAAATGGCGCGGGGGCAGCCATGTTGGCTACCCCCAGGGGGCAGCCCCATTAACCTCTCTCTCTCTCTCTCTCTATATATATATATATATATATATATATATATATATATATATATATATATATATATATAGGATATCTTTCAAATGGGACGTGGTCCTTCCATCTCAAAGGAAGGCCAACGATCCCATCCATTCGTAATTAATCGGACGGTTATTAAAAAAGGTATGTTAATAATATTATTTAATTAACCAAAAACCCATTTTGGTCATTATTCATTATCTAAATATGGTATGTAACTACCTAAAATATCTCATCATTAATTACTCTCTCTTAATTTGCCATTAAACGTTGCCCCTCTCTCTCCTAATTTTCCATTCACGTCACCAAATACCTCCAATCTCTCCAATTCATTTGTTTGTGTTTTTTTGAGAGAGACAGAGATTGAGAGAGAGATGGAGATGGTGCGTGATCGACGGCAGTGGCTTCATCCTAAGCCTCGCATGGCCGGCGGACGTCGTCAAGGGGGAGGACTGCTGGACAGATGTCTGAGTATTGCTATTAGAATGAGGTGACACCATTTTGATGTTCGTTTGAATTCAGATTTCGAATTACATTGTTTTTTAATGTTATATGATTCAAGATTGATAGGGATCTCTGACTGTTGCACGTCGGCTTTGATGGATTCTCTGATTGTGGTGCGTAGTTGACAACGTCATGTGCGGCCTCATTGGCAAGTTCTTCATGCGGACTCCAACGACAACATGTCGGTCCGATCTAGATGGTGGGGGATCTATCCAAGGACTACGCGGGAGTGGTGGTGACTATCGTAGAAGTTCTTCATGCATGCGACGACGATAAAAAGGTGCTGCACCCAGTGCTGGATGAAGAATAATTCGCAGTTTCATACAATATTGACGTGTATTATACAATATTGATGTGTATTAGACAAATATGATACGTATTATACATACTTGTTATGTATTTTTACATTTCAATTGGTTGCGAATGAAAAATGTAATTTTTTATATATCTTGTATATTTGATGTGCATTATACATCTTGGATGTGCATTATACATTTTAGATGCGTATTATACATATTTGGTTCGTATATAATCATCAAATAAGCGTGAATGACTACCACATTTTTACAAGAATCATACAAGTTTTATTATACAAAAACCATACAATCATTACAAAGAACCACACATTAATTGAGAATATGAATTGTATTATACAAAGAACCATGCAAAATTTACAAAAAACTGATGACTTTTTTAATGAACCACATATTCTACAAAAGAACATACAGTCGTTACAAAAAGAACTACGGATTATACAAAAAAATATGTGAGGATACAACATATGCCCCCACGTAATGTCGTCCGACACAAAATTGGATATTTTTTAAATATGGTATTGCGAAAAATATCAAAATTAAAACTAGCTAAATTTAGTATTTTGGAATATTAATTAGCATGCATAATTAATGCAAAAGTTGATGACCAAAATACCCTTTTGGGCAACAAAATTGAAGGTACCGTTGGATTTGAATCCGATGATCCAGATCGTTGGCCTTCCTTAGGGATGGAAGGGCCACGTCTCATTTGAAAGGCCCCCTATATATATATATATAAATATATATATATATATAATATATAAATAAATAAATAAATAAATATATATATATCGATATCGGAGCTCACGGAAGGGGATGAGATGCAATCAGCGGATGGAATGTAAAGGAGGGGTTCAAGGGCTTATATAGAGGAGGAAGGAGAGAGGGCGTGGACGGTTGGGCGAACGTCCCAACGACCAAGACGTTGGGTCTTGGATAGAGGTAGGGAAGAAGAAGAGGCGAAGGAGGGAGAAGGAAAAAGAAGAAGGGTGATGGTGGAGGAAAAGGGAATTCAAGAGAGAGAAAAAAGAAAAAAACTAAAAAAAATGATTAAATAATTAATCAGATAAATAATTAGTTAAATTAAATAAATTTAATTAATAAATAAAATGAATAAATAAATATAAATTATAAATAATTTAATAATATCTTTATAATAAATTTTAATTAAATAAATAACATTAGTTAATTAATTACATATATAAATATTATAGGTATATTATACGTATATAAATAAATAGTTAAATGATTTAAATAATTTTAATTTTTAATAAATTTTATTTTATATTAATAATATAACATTAATAAAATATTAATAAATCATAAAAATAAAAGAAATAACAAACATTAAATAGAATATGATTAAGATATATTGTACAATTTATACTAATAGGGTCCCAAAACCTATTTTTTGCACTTTAAATCCAATTTTAATAAAATCACTTTTTTTGATAGATAATTTTATAAAATGAACTTTAAAAGTGAGAACGCCCGATTCAGAGTTCATATGGCTGAGTTAGAGGTTCGGAAGTTCATGTTTAGGGCTTTTTAATTTTAGATTTAGTGGCATTTATTAGTAAATAATTCTAAGTTATATTTTTATATTTTTTACTTTTCTATAATCATTTTAGAAAAAAAATAATTATGTTAATCAGGATTAGGAATATGAAAAACCACCTAACCACGAATCTTCTAAACCTGTAAAAGAGTCAGAGAAAAAGATTTACGGCCATTGAATCGACCAGGTGAGTTTTACCAGAAAAGTTTAGTTTTTTTGTTAATCTTCTTTATTTTATTTTTACTCCTAAACGTAAATGTATAGTAGTTAAGCACGGGAGTGTCGAACTCAGGGAGGCAAACTGTTGGAAACTTAGGTTGAACTATAGACAAACTAAGGTAAAAGGTTTCCTAATTTTTATTTTATTTTTAAAGATTTTTCTGGATTTTTATTTTATTTTAAATTTTTAAATTTTATGTTTTTATTTTGTTTTACTGTTTTTATAGATTTTTAAGGGTTTTTATGATTTTTATGAATTTTCATTTATTTTTAATGTTGAAAATTGAGTTTTTAATGTTAACATATTTTTATTTTTTGATTTTTAAAATCAAAACCATGAGAAAATATTTTTATTTTATTTTTTGAGAAAGTAAATGAAATTATCTTTAAAATGATATATTTTACATTTTTAGGTGATTTGTATTTATTTAGTTATGATTTTTACAAGTTTTAATGACTTTTGTATTTTTTATTCTTATTGTTTGATTTGATTTTATTTTTTTTGTTTATTATGTAAAATATGGTAAAATATGCTACACCTAATTTTGGATTATTAAAAGTGTTTTTATATTTTTTGTGTTATTAAAGTTTATTCTATTTTTAGAGTTTTTAATGGATTATTAACAATAGAAAATATTTTTATTTTTTAAAATATGAATCTATACTGTATATAGTACAGTATAGGGTATTTATATGTATTTTTATTTTAGTTTTAGGTGTTGTATTTTATTTATTATGTACAGGATATTATAAGGTTTATATGCAGTGGTAGGGGTACATGAGTAATTATCTAGAAAGTTTGGGATGCACTGTAATAAGCAGAATCTAAAGGGGATTTTGTGCAAATTTTCAAGTAAGCTCTTGTTCTCCACGTGATCTCCTCCCGTACTGGATCTGGTTGTTATAGCATAAAAGTTAGAGGGTCGGAGCCGCAGAAGTGCTAGATGCACGTGAGAAGTCATGTGACAGCTCCAGTCGGGGGACCTATTCGTAATTATTGAAATCTCTGAGGGTTGATCTTGTCCGAAAATATCTTCGGATCCTAACGTGATGAGCATGTGTTACGCTGCTTAAGCGGTCAGGCACTGGATGGATTTCGGGGCCGACACATAGAATGCTACCGTCCGTTCGATCGACTGATGATCGAATGGTTCCTCTTCAATCTGGAGAAGTCGAAGTTCCTCCCCCTTTGTCAAACGCAGGTAGTTGTTTCTATGGTACCGCAGATCTTTGATGCGGAGGCGGCGATGTTCAAGCGGTTGTTGAGGCGACACACGCCCCGGTGATGGGTTGAGGCGCAGGACAGGTGCTCGCGGTGGTGATACGACTCCAAGAAACACGATCGGCTGGAGTTCTGGTTTCGTTTGGCTGAGAACTCGCGGGTGGCGGCGGCAGTTCGAGCGATGTTGCTTCAAGGTTGTTGTTCGCCGAACCTTCGGTGAAGATTTTTTTTTGCAGCTGATCCACTCCATGCTTCAGATGATGTATTCAAGCGGCGATGGAACGAGTAGATCTCCAGTACTCTGTTCGCCTTCCAATAGTCTCTGGAAATCGGAAGATGAGGACAGTCGATGTCGGGGCAGAGGTTCCAGTATCCTTGAATCACCTAACTTATATGAACCTGCAATTGTACAGTTCTAGTCTCGATTCGGCTGGAATCGAACCTCAAACGGGAACAAGATCAGATCTATATTTGTACTATATAAAACACAGAGTCTCAGACCTTTCGCAAATATACTCCAGCTTCTCAAATCGAAATGTGTATCATAACATTGACGTTGATATTCCAGGCTATATTTAATGACAACGTATGTGTATAATAGTTCTATACGTGAGCACAGACCAAATGAATTTGAGAGTTCTACCTCTACTTCAACATTCTGTACTACCAATTATATATAATAGTTATCAATAAACCAAACAGTCAATTACAGAATGGATTGGGAATCTGGACAAGTGATGGATTTGAAAGGGTTGAATCAAGTATGTGGAATTATATGATGAGCGGTGAATGGATGAGGATCTCCGTCGTTGGCATGAGAAGGAGATCAGATTCAGATTTGTGAAAAAATCCAGTGTACAGGTAATGAAAGATGAGGATGAAGAAACAGATCGATTGGAATTAGGTACTGATTGGAGACAGAATTCGATGAATTTGAGAAATCAGAGGATTTCGAAGGAAAAGGAGAGAGAAATTAGACGACTGAGGGAGGAGAAACAGAATGGAGAAATCCAGAGGAGAGAAGGGAATAGAAGAACAGAAGATAGAAGAGAAGAACCTGGAACCGGAGAATAGTGCGGATGGATGAAGATCGACGCCTGGGAAAGAGCTCGCAGAGCTCCTGAGTCGCAGCCTCAACTCATGGCGGAAGAGGAAGCTCGAGCACGGCGAAGGAAGTACTCGACACTGATGCGATCACACCTGACCTCACCCCTCTCGCTCAACGGCAGCCAGAGACGCTCCTGTCACGAGTTCTCTCTCTCTCCGGAGCTCATGGACGAGGATGGAGTAAATGGCGGATGTGAGAATCAGTGGAGCTATATAGAAGGAGAGGTGTGGGCACTGCTAGGTGGTGAGGAGAACGGCAGGAGGTTGGCGAAGGGCCGGCCAACCACTGGCTGTTAAGGAGGTTAGTTGGTGGAGGAGGAAGAAGGAAGTGTTGGGGAGAAGAGGATGCGGGGAAGAAGGTGGAGGAACTGGGAAAGGTAGGGAGAGAAAAGGAAGAGAGAGAAGAGATAAAGAGTAATAAAAAAATTAAATAGAAAATAAAGTTAAAGTAAAGCAAAGTAAATTAAATTAAATTATTAATTATTAATTAGTTTAATTAATAATTAAATAATTTTAGAATATAATAAATTAGTTAATTAAGTAATTAAAAGGGTAAAATTTAATAACTAATTAAGTTTATAAATAATTAAATTAATAAAAAAATAAAAAATAAATAAATAGATTATTATAATAATATAAATTACGGTACAATGTACAATATACCAATACGGACCTGAAAACCGTATTTTTTGTATTAACTCCAATTTTAGCGAAACTAGTGTTATTTTGTAGATAATTTAATAATATGATTTTTTAGAACTGAGTTTGCTTAATTCGAAATTCATACGATCGAGTTATGAGGTCCGGAAAATTTAAGTAGGGGCTTCGAGGCTTCGGATTTATTGGTATTTTAACTTAATTTTATTTTTATATTTTTCTATACAATTTTAGAATATTTTAGGAAAAGAAATTAAGTTAAAAGAGTTTACGGTTAATTAATTAAAAATCCGGGGAGATTCTACATATAGTACATATAGACAATGGGTCATAAACGCCAAAACTCACCGGTTTTATTCGAATATTTTTTTGATGTTTATAATAAATAGTATTAAGTATAAAACGGATTTTAAAAGTGAGGTTGGTCTGTTTGGAGTTTTCTATATATAGTTATGGACCTCGGAAGTTGGCTTTTGCGGCTTTTTCAGTCAATTGCGGTTAATTTATTTTTATGTCGAAATATTTTTTTGATATTTTTATAAAATAATATATACATATATATATATATATATATATATTTATGAACAAATTTTACAAAAGAAGTGATTTGATTTGAGGTTGTCTAGATGATAAATAAAATAGGTGAAATATTTACAGCTTGGAAAATGGGTAAATTATATTTTTGGTCTTGATTTTCTTGATATTTATATAAGTTAGAATCATTATCTCCCCCTACTTATTTGTTTTGTAGACCCAGTCAATATTGACCTGGTCTAGGGGTTAGGATCAGTCTGTATGTATTACATATTTACAGCCTTCTCTTCTTTTATTTTCCTTTTTATCTTTATTTTTTTATTTTGGATATAAAATTAGTGTTAATTATAATATTAATATTTGAGGTTAAAATGATAATTAATTGGAATTAGTGTATATTTACATGTATTTTACCAAGAATTTTTTGCCAAAATGAAAGAATAAAGGCGATGAATCACGGATTCATCAGAAAAATTAATTAAAAAGTAAAAAAGATTTATATACATATAGTACATATATACACAACGGTCCAAACACCAAAACTCGCATATTTATTCTAATATTTTTTTTATATTTTTAATAAGTAGTAGTATTAGTTATAAAATGAAGTTTAAAAGTGAGTTTCGTAAATTAGGAGTTTTCTATAAATAGTTATGAACCTTGAAAGTTGGCTTTTTAGGCTTTTTAGATTCATCATAATTAATTATTTATACATTAAATAAATTTTTTTGATATTTTTTAAAAAAATAATATATATTATTATAAAAAATTTTTGTGAAGGAAATATTTTTGTTTGAGATTTTCTGAATGATAAATAAAATAAGTGAACATATGTACAAGGTGAAAATTGTGTTTATGTACGTTGATGATCTTGATTTTATGAAATTTTTATAAATTAAGATCCTTATCTACCCTACTTATTTATTTTTCCGACCAAGTCAATATTGAACTAGTCTCGAGATTAGGATCAGTCAGTAAATATTCCATATATACATCATTCTTTTCTTTTCTTTTTATTTTTCTCTTTATTTTTTTATTTTGGATAAAATTAGTCCTAAATATATAATATTAACAAATGTGGTTAGAATGTTAATTAGTGAGAATTAATGAATATTTACATGTATTTTACCAAGGATTTTACCAAAATGAAAGAACAAAGACGATGAATCATGGATCCATCATTCTGTGGGCATAAATGTAAGTGTAGTGAGGGGTAAGGGCATGTATTCAAGTGTGTGAGAAATATGGATATGTATGTGGGTGTGTAAGTGTGTGAAGCGATGTGGGTGTCGATGAAAAAGTGCATGGGTGCATTTGGGGGCATGTATGCAAGTGTGTGAGGAATATGGGTATGCTTGTAGGTGTGTAAGAGTGTATGGTGCAATGTGGGCATGAATGTAAGAATGTGGATGTTGGGGCATGTATGCAAGTGTGTGAGGAATTTGGTTGTGCATGTAGGTATGTTAGAGTGTAAGGAGCAATGTACGGGTGTGTTTGGGAATGTATGCAAGTGTGTGAGGTATATGGGTATGCATATAGGAACCATGCATTGGTGTATTTAGGCATGTATGCAAGAGTGTGAGGAATATGCTTATGGGTGTGTAAGAGTGTATGAGGTTTTAAGGGAATGTATGCAAGTGTGTGAGGAATATGGGGATTCATATGGGTATGTGAGTGTTTGTGATGGACATGGAAATCGAGGACGGATCCTAGCATTTGATCTTGGAGGGTCCGCGGTGCCCGACGAGTCCGGTCTGGCAATCAATGTGTCGACCGCTCTCTCTGCTTACAGATATCCCCAATTTCAGTGTATCAACAATTAACCCATAATAATGCTCAATCAATTAATAATAGTGAAGTAAAGTTTATTATACCCAAAGTAATGCTATGTATAGTATGCAAGCGTACGGGTCGAATCACAAAGGAGCAACGAGAATAGATTACAAAATTTGACTAAAAAAGATAATAAATATTTTTGTGTGTTTTTAGGTAAATTTTCTTTTGTGTATTTTTAATATTTATTTTTTTATTTTAATTTTATATTTTTTTGTTTTTAATTTATAATTTTTTCTTTTCTTTTATATTTTCTGATTTTTTCTTTTTTATATATGTAATATATATGAGGTATAGAGATAATATGTAATATAATATATATAATATATAAATATATATAACACATAGAAAAATCAGAAAAAATACCCTAAGTACAGTATTTTTTATTTTTAAAGAGTTTTAAAATATATAAGGTATTTTTTAATAATAATAATATAAGTGTATATATATAATGTAGACTATTACATATATAAATACAACTATAGATACTCAAAATAGCCAAAATAAAATGTTTTTTTATATTTAAATATATTTTTGTTATTTTTATTTTATTTTTTACTAATTTTTTATTTTTTAATTAAATTAAATAGGCATATCATTGACAAATATTATATACCTAAATTGTTTTGGAATTTAAAATAGCTAAATAGCTCAAAATTTTCCAAAGCTAATTTTCATGGATAGTATATGCAATAAATTAGATACAAAAATAGAAAATGGATTTTTTGTATTTTGTTAAGTTTTTAAATTTTTATAATGTTTTTAGGGTTTTCCCATTTTTAGTGTTTTTCTTTTTCAATTTTTAGTGATTTTTGGTTTGTAGCTCAAAATTACAATAATAAAAATACTTTAAATTGTTTTGGAATTTTTCAAAACATTTCTCGATTTTATGTATTTTTAATGCAAATAGGGAATAAATGCAATATTTTTGAATTTTATAGAGTAAATTATTTTAAATATCCTTGCAAAAAATATATGTGATTTTCTATAATGTTGGGCACTTAAAATATATTTCCTACAAATTTTGTCGCAAAATTATATTTGAAATGCAAGAACTACAAGAAATAAAAATTCATAAACTGGCATGAACCTAAACATAATTAAAATTATCTAAAAATGCATTCTAAAATATAAAAAAGAAATATATGGGCCATTGCATAAATTTCCCCAAATAATTAATTCATACAGTGCTGGTTGGGGTATAAATGTAATTTCCAAAAATGTTCAGGGCATACACGCAAATTAATCAAATATTTTTAAATGGAATACAAATTTTATGTACCAAATAATAAACAAAACTCTCAGGGGGTCTTTGCAAAAAGCCCCCCCCATACGTACGGGCATGTGAGGTGACGTGGCTAGGGACTTATCTGCAAATATCAGAAATTTAGGGTCCTTAATATAAAATTTACAAAATTTATCGAACTACAGATGAAAGTTTCTATACTAAAAATAAAATACACATGTTGCGGGGGTATAAGGCAAGATTACCCCCACTCAGGCATGAGTGGACGACTGGATGGGCTTCACTTGGACACGTGTCTCCCTTATAATGGCAGATGCCGCTTCAGCACTGGATGGCTCAGATTAGATCCCAACGGTTGATCAGACGGTCAAGGAAGGTGGGATACAACAATTTTGATTTGATCTGGAGCTCCATGAGGATCCGACCGCTGCTGCTCACAAAGAACAACCAAGAACAACCACCCTTCCTTGCTTCGAAGTGCAAAATCTCCTGCTTCCGATGGTCGCTTCAGCTATTGGGGTGCTCTACACCTTCGGCCCGATGATCCATAACTGCTGAGTGCTTTAGATGGGTTTGAGAACTACCGAAGAGGTCCCTAGAGGTCGAAGATTCTCATGCATTCAGGAACCTTATGGCTAAGTCAAATCACCTTGTTTGAGGCTTCTGGGCTCCGTAACCTGCAAGGTTAGTCAAGCCAAGAAAAATGGAAGGCACGGGGCTTGGATTTATGGGGAGATGAATGGTGATGAGAGGCCCTGATCTCTTGATCTAAGGAGGATTTTTTATATTTTATACATATTTATACTATATTATCTAATATATTACATATTATCTCTATACCTCATATATATATATATGTATGTATTACATATGTTAAAAGGAAAAAAAATTAAAAATCAGAAAATATAAAAAGAAAAGAAAAATTTTAAATTAAAACCAAAACAAAAAATATAAATTAAAATTCAAATTAAATATTAAAATCCCACAAAAGAAAATTACCTAAAAACACAAAAAAACATTTATTATCATTTTTAGTCAATTTTTGTGTTCTATTCATGTTGCTCCTTTGTGATTCGACCCCTACACTTGCATACTATGCACACCATTACATTGGCTATAATAAATTTTAGCTCATTGTTATTAATTGATTGAGCATTAGCATGGGTTAATTATCGATGCACTGAGATTGGGGATATCTGTGAGCCGAGAGAGCGGTCGACACAGCAATTGTCGGACCCAACTCGTTGGGCACCGCAGACCCTCCAAGATCGGACACTAGGATCCCTCCTTGATTTCCATATCCATCACATACATTGTCACATACCCATACACATCCCCATATTCCTCACATACTTGCATACATTCCCATACAACCTCATACACTCTTACACACCCATATGCATATTCCTTAGACTCTTACATACATGCCTAATACACCAATACATGGTTCCTATACTCTCTTCATACCCTCATACACACCAATATGGATACCCATATACCTCACACACTTGCGTACATGCCCAACCGCACCCATACATTGCTCCATATACTCTTACATACCTATATACACACCTAAATTCCTCATACACTTGCATACATGCTCAAACACCCAGATACACTCTTACATTCATGCCCACATTGCACCATACACTCTTATACACCTACAAGCATACTCATGTTCCTTACACACTTGCATACTTGCCCAAATACAAGCATACACTCTTTCATCCACACCCACATCGCTTCACACACTTACACGCCCACATACATACCCATATTCCTCATACACTTGAATACATGCCCTCACCCCTCACTACACTCTTACATTCATGCCGACGGTGCTCCGTGCACTCATACCCATATTCCTCATACACTCATATGCATGCCCATACCTCTTCATACACTCTCACACCCATAAATTATTCCATCCGCTCTTACATACCCATATTTATGCCCATATTCCTCACACACTTTCATACATGCCCAAATATCACCTTACACTCTTACATTCATACCCACATTTCTACATACACTCATACATACCCACATGCATACACACATTCCTCACACACACTTGCATACATGCCCAACTACCTGCATACGCGCTTAAATTCATCGATACATACATACACTCTTACACACATATGTATACCCATATTTCTCACACACTTGCATACATGCATTCCTGAATACCTCCCTACATGTTTAACTACATACATAACCAATGCTTACATACCCGATCAAATTCCACAAATCATACTTGCCCACACACATTTTACCATGGATTCACACATACATAATCTCCTACCCATATGAATATCATATATACATACATATATATGTATATACATACATATACATATATACATATACATACATATACATATATATCTATACACATACACATATACATAGAGGACTTATCCAATGGGCCCTTTGCCCATTTGAGATGAGGTGAGTGCCCACTCATATTTTACCAATATTTTCTATCATTTTGAGTTCAATTGCTTATTTATTTTGACTTCATATAAAGAAAACCTTAGATTCACAGGAAATAATCATTAGTAAGAATAAAAATGACACTAGTATTACGGATAATAATACAATTATTTTATATGAATTTAAGTTTTTTTTCCTGAAAATAGTTACTAGTAGTAAGAATATGATATAACACTTTTAAACAAATAACTATTAAGCTCAAAATGATAGGAAATAATGGTAAAAAATGAGTGGGCTCATCTCATCTCAAATAGGCATAGGGCTCATTGGATAACCCCCCCCCCACATACACACACACACACAAACACACACACACACACACACAGATATATATATATATATAAGATTTTTATCCAATGTGCCCTATCCTATTCCCATTTGAGTTTTGGTGAGCCTCTAATTTCAGCCATAAGATTTAAATCTCTCAATCCCTAAAAAAAGGAACCGTAATTAGAACGGAAAGAATTCTAAATTGGAAATATTAATTAATTCTAAAATTGGTATACGTTTATGGAAACATGTATTATAACGGAGGCGATTGATCATCTGGTGATTTTTGATCTGGCAATTTGCAAAGCAAGGCGATCGTTTTTCTCCAATGCAAGGTAGAAAGAATTTGTTTCTTTTACTCATTTTGCTTTAGATCTGGTTGATTGTATCTGGTGATTGTTTTGTATCATGTTTGGATTTGTATCGTGAGAAGTTCATATCAGAAGAAATAGCGATGGAGGATCATTTTATTTTTATCATAATCAGTATTTATTCGAGAAGTATTATTGAAATATGAGAAAGTGGTGTTCATAATATCAATTTTTATTCATTTTAATTCATAATATGTAGTCCTAATTGATTTTTTATCGAAGACATTTTGATTTCATATAATAGAAAGTTACAGTAAATATAATTGTTACTTTTCAAGCATTAATTTGAATATATACTAAGTTCTTGATGTATTTACTTAATTTACTTATAAGATATTGTATGTTACTATTGCTAATACAATTATTACTTTTCATGTGTTACTTTGAAAATATACTGAGTTACTGATGTATATACTTAATTTACTCATAAGATATTTTGTGTTACTACTGCTAAGACAATTGCTAATTTTTATGCAATATTTTGAAAATATACTTAGTTACTGATGTATTTACATTATTTATGACATGATATTTTTATTATACTATTACTACACAATTGTTACTTATCCTATGCCTATTTTGAAATTAAGTTTCTCATTTTCTCTCTCTTTATATTTAAGTGTTCTACAAGATCGAGGTTTTGTTACTATTACTTCCTCTTTAGTACTTACAACTCATAACTAGTGGTTTACTAATTCATCTTTTATTTCAGGCAATGCCAGATGTCTAAACACTTCTTATGTTTCATGGATGATTAGTTAAATAATGAAGCATTGATGGCCGTTGCATACTTCTTGATTAAAGAGGCGAGAAGATCATATCAGAAAGAGTGATGTCGAATGAAAATTTTGTACAATTGTTAGCAAGTAAAAACAAAGAATAGTAAATATAATAGAAATAACAGTAACACCCAATAGATATTTGGTAACATTCAACATGGCTAAAGTAACCAAGTTTTAAAAAATTCATGACAAGTAAATTTCAACATGAGATTAGTAACAATGTTCCAATGCATAAGTAATTTTATAACTTTCATAAGTAATGAAATGTATATTTGTTTAAATAAGATTGACACAAAGGAAAGTTACTTAAGTAACTTGACGAATATGATTCATTTGTAAAAATGATTGAATAACAAGTAACATCTTAACTAAATAAATAAAAAACATACATGAAAAGTAACTTGATTTTTTATATTTGTAACTTGATGAGAAGCTTAAGTAATTCATGACAAGTAACATTCAACTTGAGGTCAGTAACAATTTTTCAGTGCATAAGTAATTATATAACTTTCATAAGTAATGAAGTGAATATACTTCTTTTAGTAAGATTGACATAAAGTCAAGTAACAACAAACAAAGTGTCTTTAACATATCTGCAAATTAGTTAAATAAATTAAGGTTACATTTAATATCAGTAATTGTTGCATTCATATCAGTAACATGTTGTGTATCACAAGTAACTTGTTTAGTTACTTAAGTAACTTGATAAATATAATTCATTAGTAAGAATAATTAAAAGACAAGTAACATGCAACCAATATCAAGTAACAAATTCAAATGTTAGTAGTAACTTTGTACTAACAAAAATAAATATATGAAGTAACTTTTGTATTTCTTCTTGTAAGACATTACGAAACATAAGTAAAATATAAAACTATATAAGTAACTAAGTGATAATAAGAACGTAACTATAGTAATTATGCATTAGATTTTAGAAATACTTCAGTAGTGATCAAAAATATATAATACAATCACAAAGCACTAGAAGGAGGAGATTCTCAAGAATTTTTAGAAAGAATAATTGCAATGAGTCCGAACGTAATTTCAACTCAAAATAGGTAATTAAATTACCGAGTAGGAAGCGGAAAGCAGTTTTGGCAACACAATTATGATGCTAAATTTAGGAAATAAATAATTTTGTTTTGAACCACAGGATGATCATTGCACGGATGATCATGCGTGCTAAACAAAACTCAAATGGGCATAGAGCCCTCTAGATAAGTCCTATATATATGTATGTATGTATATATGTATATATAACAAATGATAGACATCCACATATATAGCCACCGACTCATTCATACCCATGTCCTACTTATATGCATACTCATATATACCCCGTACACTTACATACATACCACGTGCATACATACATCTTTACCCATGACCAAGTGTTCAAATTTTGTTTTCTTTTTTTGTCACATTTATTAGGTTGTTTAATCATATTGGGAATTTTATTAGATGTTGAACTATGCTAGTGAGCAATACCGCTTGAATGTAACTACACTTGAGAAAATTTGATTTCAATATGGGCCAATTTGATATATTGTCCTAACCTATCATACCCCTAACCATGTACCCGTAAAACATACATCAAGAGTCGAATAGTGCCTTGAGGGGCATTTCTCAGCTTATAAATCTAAGATCCCAGCAGTTGTGAAAAAATAAAAAATATATAACACGTGATGGGGGATCACTCTTCAAAATTTGTTGCACATGTCTCCTATTATGCAGGGCCACACATAACCTACTGTGGAAGGACACACGTGTGTGAATGAGGTTTTGTGCGATTTTGTGCATTACTCTAAAATGCAACTACATGCGGGGCCTATCTAACAAACACATCGTAAATATTTACTTTCAAATAAAATTGTGATTACATTGCAAATGAAATGAAGCATTGATATCAAATAGCAACAAGAGAATTAAGCATGTGAACATTCATAATATTAATTACACTAACCCATATACACAAATAAAAACATACACTAACAATTATGCACACACACAAACACACACTCACATGTATCACAAGCACTAACACTAACACTCACACTTCAACACACACCTACAACTTGCATTTCTAAATCACATATGAGAACAACATCACATGAGCCATTTGAAGTCTCACTTTTTACCAAACTTAATAATGTCAAATTAGTTGTAGCATGTGATAAAAGCTTGTAATAAAAAACTACAAAAATTAATCAAGCAATCAAGACAAATGTGGTCAATATTTATTTTACTTGGGTATGTCCTAAGATCACTCAAGGAGGAAATAATGGTCTCAATTTCAATCCACATAATAAGGCAATTTATGTTCTCGAAAATGTGTTAATTGATAAAATTTTTATGCAAAATGAAAATGAGAATGTAATGTGATGCAAAATGACGATGATGTGTAATGAAGCCTAGGTCTCATACCTTGTAACAATATTTTTGCAAATATTTTCATGGCTCAAAACACATTAATAAAATGGGTGAAAATCTTTTTGGTCCTAGAACATAATAATATATTTTAAGAAAAAATGTATTTTAAAAATGAATTTTGGAGGAATAAAAATATAATGTGAAAACAAGGCAAAATGGATAGCATACAACTCCTGGATTTCTAGAAAATACCAAATGATGATCTTTTGGTAAAATGATATTTTCTCTATATATGGGATATTAAACCGTACATGAAATACATTTTTGTATTTGTATAGATTAAAATGCATACATGAAAAATAGATGATCTTTTGAAATTTTTATGCAATTTTTCAAGCAAACAGATTGTAAATTTAATGAAATTTAGACCAATGATAAAAAAGACGAAATGCATATAAGATAATATTTAATAATTATTGACAAAATATGGATTTCTATGGATTTTTTTAATAAATGGAGCAAATTAGAGTAAATTAAAACAATCATCCAGTCAATAATAATACAGTCCAAACTTATCTCAACTAGATATTTACTAGAGTTTCCAGAACACTTTGGCAACATATGAAGAGATGAATTGATTCAAATTAAAATATTAAATTCACTTAATAATTATTGTAGTGCACATGAAGCAAGATATTTCGAATATTTTTGAGAACAATGTAGAGTATACAAAAATATATTAATGATAATATTTCTGCAAGTTTTCGTGCAATGGTCGAATTTTTTAGAATTAAATAGCACAAAAGGATGAAATTCACTCATTTTAGCGAATTTACTTTATATATTGTTTACAATTCGATCCCAAAATTCAAGTTTCACATATAATCTTTAATTCTCTTGAATTTGATGTCATTTTGTAGAAAGTCTAATATACATTAATTCAAAGGTGAGTTTAGATTCACAGAAAACTATATGGAGAATATAGGTATCTCTATGGCTTTTTTGTCCCTTCAACAAGGCTTTAGATTTATTGACCATATATACAAATTAGTATTTTTACTTATTTAGGTTAGCGATATGTATACAATGGAGTTGATTTCATGTCAATTGGAATTAATATGAATTTATAAAAAAATAATTGAAATTTATATTATATACAGGTGATCATTTACACAAATTCGACCCATTATCTTTGCATTTTTTATTTTTAATTATTTGTTGGAATTATTTACACGATAAATGTATATAATTAGTTCAATTTTATTATAACCATGTGTATTTTATTAGTTTATTGAGTTTAGAGGTATTTAATAAATATTTTTTAGGATTGAAGCTAAAATTTTGATATTGGGTTAATGAATTAGATATTCATGAGTGGGTGAATTGTTGAGTTGGAGTAAAGGAAGTGTCGTGAGGAGTAGGGTCACTTTGCATGGAGGAGATTGCTGCAAGGGATGCCCACCAGTCTATTGCTCTTGAGGAGGAGGGCGTGCATGGGCGAGAACTTCTCCTGCAATTTGGTCCAGTACTGCTCGTTGATGTTGAGGCTTGTCCACATCATAATCTCGACATCTGTAGTGTTCATCGAAACATCGATATCGATCTCATGGCCCATCCTTCGACCAGGTTGGAGGTACATGCAGTCGACCGTTGTGGTTAGCATGCTCCATTATAATCAATAATGCTATTTTAATAAGTTAATTAACACAAATTTGTAGGAAAGCATGTAAATTACACCCCATTACATTGAAGCTATATTCCTAAATATACTACTGAAAAGGTAAAGTAAGATTATCATTCCTTGTCCGTTCTCGTTAATCATTTGCAATCTTTGGTTGTGCCTTAATCAACTTTGGTATTATACTTCAATGGTGTCATGCAATATACACTTTAATGGTGTTAAGCAATAATTCAAAGGTGAAACTCTCCCGTGACGTTGGGATGCATTTAAACTTAGTTTACTTGTTTATTTCATAAAGTGCATAACAATGCTCTTTAGTGGCACTCGCATTTGGTTGGACTTTGGTTCAAGCTCAAAAGCAAATAAATAAATCAAAGGACTTTTGACTTTTTTTTCTAAAAAAAATAAGCTAACCACATAGCCAATAAAAGCAGTACACGTGGTCATTCTTTGTCTTCTTGTTATAACTATTTATTTGTGGATTGTTCCAATTTTTTGCTTTTTATCGCAGTGATGTACATAACCTTTTTCGCTAATGGAAATCAAGCGAAAAAATGGATATCGAAACAACAGTTAGGACATAAAATTATCATGTCGTATTCACCACCATTAAATTAACTATATAGGGAAACTATTGTTGATATGATAATCACAATATGTGGGTAGATTAGTACATAAATTGATTAAATCTGAATACTAAAGATCGGAGATTCTTCTTGGAAAAATAATTTCTTGTAAATAATCATGATTTAAATTGTTAATCCAAGATATTTTGATATCCATCCTTCTTTTCTTTTAAAAGAAGATTGCTCATGATATATGGATGATTTTTGAGAGCTTGTATGGCAATATATATAAGTGTATGCACATCTACAAATTGAATATGAGTTGTATTCTCATCAATAGGAGGAGTAGTACATCAAAGCTCATTTTGAACTGTCCAAGTCCAAGTTATAGGTAGAGATGTAAACTATTTTTCTAAGGAGTCTTGCAAAGATAAAATATATCAAAAATCTTAGATAAAGAGTGAAAGAACATGATCTCCAATCTTCCTCGATCTTGTGAACTGTAAGTTTGAAATTGTTTAGAGTCAAATCTTAACTCCATAGTTTATTTCGAGCATTAAGAAATCAATTATCAAATTAAGACCGAGGAATAGAGAAGGAATGTGATGGCAAGTCATTTCCTATGAAGTTAGGAATTCTTAGCACTTTCCACGCATCTATCAAGGGAACACCATGTTGGGAAGAAAAATTGGTTGTATATTTATTTCAAAAATAATGGTCACTCGGTTGGCTTTCTAAGCTCCATCCCAGTACAAATCCTACAAGGGGAAGAGGCAACCCAAAGAATAATAAGTATAATTTCAAAAAAGCTTGCTGCTAGTTTCTTTGATCAATCGATGTTAGTAGGAGGAAGATTAAAAAAAATATAGATCGAGCCTAAAAACTTCAAAGATTACCTTAAAAAATAAGCCTTTGAAATGAGGTTTGTACAACAAGCATTTCTCAAATGTAAGAGTGAAAATACTAGTGATGAAAAGGATTGGATCATTAGTAGTTGTGGCGCTAAGCACGTGACTAGTGATCTTGAGGTCTTTTAGACCTATAAACTCACCACTAGTAAAGATCATGTGGACATTACATATGTGTCTCATTTTAATGTGGATGAAAAAGGGCTTACATTTATCGTAAAAATTTTACGATACATAATGCCTTCATATAATCTCAACACACCTCTCAATCTTCTCTTTATTTGCAATATAAATAAGGATATTGTTAGTTTATTATTGTATTGTGCAAGAAGTGATGACAATGAAGAAGATTAGGATGGATTTAGTGTCTGAAGTTTCTTATCACTTACCAATGAAGCAAGTCGTTACTATGATGAGTTCAATAAAGGACATGGCTTGGGTTAATTACATAACGATCATTTGGCTATGTTGTGGCATGAGCATCTTGGTTGTATATTATTTGGTTCACTTAGAGAGTTTGTTTCACCAAGGATTCGCTTTTGAAAACATAGTTTTTTCATATCTACGTGAAATCTAAGTATCATTGTGCTACTTATCACATTTCAAAAAAATAAGACCAATGACTTCTTTAGGTTAATTCATTTTGATGTTTAGGCCCCTTCTGATATTATTAACCCTGATGGTTAAAAGTACTTCATTATTTGTACTGATGATTTTTCTCAGAGTACTTTTGTTACTTGCTTGGGGATGCCATTCACAAAGTGAAAAGTTTTTTTACTTAATCGAGACTCAATATGTGAAGGTGATTTAGCGATTTATATCTGACAATGCTCACGAGTACATCGATAACCACTCAAGCAGAAAGATGTATCTTCTTGTCCTACACAAGTGATTGATCAAACATATTATTTTCAACACTTCATATTTAACTTGCTAAGTGTACCAATGCTGGATAGATGGACAACATAGAACTCGGTCGAAGCAAGTGTTCACAACAATTTTAGATCCACTTATCTTATTTTTGTGTTTCCAGGTATTATTAAGCTTTATATGTTTTATGATTTCAAATTGTTTATCTTTTTGTTTATACCTAAAAGAATGCAATCATAGCTATATCTTTTATAATTTTCAATTAGTTTTTAGTTTGTAGCTTTTTGAAATTTTTGACTTTTATTTTCTTTCTAATAATTTTTTTAAAAATTTAAATTATAGAAAATATAATTAAATGAAAAAGGATATATATATATATATATGTGCAATAAGTATGGAAAAAATACTTTAATATATAACAAGGGAACTAAAATATAAAAAATAAAAATAAATCATTTTGTAGTTTTTAAGTTTTTTTGGTATTTCGTGTGTAATAAGTATGGAGTTGCTATAGCCTTGATTGTTGGTTGTAGTTGTTCAAATCTAGATGCAGCTGATCCACCCTTCTCCTCACGGGATGTGCACTCAGATTTGAGCTCCATGTTCGATGAAGAAGTATTAGCTATGGATTTAACAGTAATAACATCTTCAGTAGAAGATATGGTCAAGTGCGGGAGTTTATGCGAGATAGAAGTATGATCATTGGCACATTTATCCACATCAATGCTCTTCTTGGTGTGATTGCATTGTCCATTGTCACCACCTGATCGAAATAATCTTGTGAGAATAACGGTGTGGAAAATGAGAACAGCATATGCTAAGACCATCCATTTTCATATTTTGATTTCTGAAAAATGGATAAGAAAAAAATGGAAATATTCAAGTTTTAATCTACATTGCAAAATGAGCATGTACTTGTTGATGGTTTCTAAACATGAAAATCAAATGATCATGTTTTTGCCAACCCTTCTGTAACCACTTCAGCTTTGTCAAGATTGGTGCTAGCTACCACTCACATAGAAAGGCCAACATAAACCTCTTTTGACAGCCAAAACCTCAAGCCATGAAATCCTTTTGCTTTTGGAGAAAGGGCAAAAGTGACAACTATATATTAGTAGTCATCCGATTATGAGACAAAATTTCAACCACAATCACTAATGTTTAGACACGTGGTATGAAGTTACGACTAATTAAAATCCACATTAACCGTTGAGTGTTGTTAGAGTGTGCGTCATTCTCGTTGATGGGTAATTGGACCATGGATCCAATTACAACATCCACAGGTTTAATCCCACATCTAAGGTGAGTGGGCCTCAGTCATTCTGATGGGACTATATAAGAAACCTCACACACATTGTAACAATTGAGAAAAAGGAATAACTGAGTAGCCGACACTTGAAAGACCTTCTCCTGTGATTTCATCCAATTCCTTCTAGAATAGGATTCCATATAAAATCCTGGTGTTTTTCCATGTTTATATTTCTGTCTTTGATAAGCTTCTGCATTATCGATTTCTACATGACATCACGGAGGGTACAATTCTGGATTGAACATTATTATTATTCATGTTCCCGATTCATTCAAAATCAAGTTCTAGTATTTCTTCTGAAACCTTAGTTCTGTGTCGATGCCAACAACTATCAAAGAAGATTAGATTTTTTGTTTTTTTATGAAGGATTTATTATTAGTATTGTTCAATGTTCTACAAATTTAGTTCCAAAGATGTTCCGTAGGTATGTGGAAGTTCTAAAGAGTACGTCGTCACTGGGTTTGAGGATCATCTAGGGTTTCGGCAATCCTAATTCTACAAGGCCAAGTTCAATTATGCAACTCTAAGCCAAGATCAACTTTCACTTCATCCCATTGGTGGCACATGCGATGTTGCACACCGTCACGTCCACTACTCTAGTCATCATCTATATTGACGTGGGTACATGTGTACAAGTATAAGCATCCCATTGGTGGCATCTTCGCTTTGGACACCTTCCTCTGCAGAAGCTGTGTCATGTTCTACCTTAGATCTCCACTCGTGCTTCCTTGGATTATGAAGTTTGTTAGCTCGGGAAGCAACATTGTTCTTCCTTTTCGAGTTGTCAGAGTTGTCATAGTAGTCAGTCATTTGAGTTGTTTCATTTTGACATATGGGGTCCCTGTCGTGTTCCCGATCATCTAGGAAATCGGTTTTATATAGTTGTTGTGGATGAATTTTCTAGATTATTTTGGGTGTTTTTGTTGAAACATAAGTCTGAGGCGGTTCCTATCATTAAATCATTTCTTATTGAAGTTAAGAATATCTTTCGACTAATGTGAAGTTTAAAACATTTGCTTCGAGGAACCATGGATTTGAAAAATATTAACAAGGCTCTACTTTTCCTTCTGCCTAAGAAGGAGGGGGTAGCAAAATTGAGGATTTCTATCCTATTGAGATCTTGAATGTGGTTTACCTCATCATGGCCAAGGTTCTGGCAAATCGTCTGGGTCTTGCCTTTGACTGCCGGCATCTGAAGCAGAGAAATTGGATGTCGATGGTGAATTTGGAAAGGAAGTTGGTTGGATGGAAGGCTTCCTACCTCTTACGTGGGGGGAAGACTTATGCTCCTTAAGGTGGTTTTAGCGGCTATCCCAATTTTCTTCATTTCATCACGAATCCTTCAGGTAGTGATACAAAACTGTCTTGAGGCGTGTATGTGCCGCTTCTTTTTGAGTCCTTCCAGTGGGCAGTCGAAAGGCCTTCTCCTTATTTCTTGGGAGCTGGTTACTTCACCCAAGGAGCGTGGACGCTTGGATGTGCTCAGGTTGGAGGATGAATAATGCGTTACTTTTGAAGTGGGTGGCAAGACTCAAGGGACGAGGTGAGGACCTCACCTATAGGTTTCTTGGGGACATTTATGGCATTCAGGTCCAACATCACCTTAAGGCCCCGTCTCAGCGCTATCATTCTGCCTTCTGGAAGGGGATTTGCTCGGTTTATTTTAGAAGGAAGACTGGCGTGAGGATTGGCCTGTCATGAAACGCTCCCCTCACCTTTTTAATTTGGTAGGAGATAATAAGATGTGTGTAGGAGATGCATGGGATGATAGTCAATGGATGTCATATTTCTCCTCTTCGCTCTCAAAGTAGATGTTCGATGAGTTGATGTTGATGTTGAAACAATGGGTGGCCACTCATGGTCTATTGGAGGGTCGAGATCACTGGAGTTGGCGGGATAGGCCTATTCGGCGAGAAAGGCCTATAGGGCACTCATAGGTGGTCAATAGGAGACTACGAGAGATCATGTCAGGGATTGCAACTTGATTTGGATGTTGAGGGTGCTGCTGAAGATAAAGGTCTTCCTTTGGCTCCACTGGCTAGGATATGAGCTGACCAAGTTGAGAAGAGTGTCATTCGTATAGGGGGCTGACACATGTTGTTCTATGTGCTCTGCTAAGGAGGAAGACCTGGACCATCTCTTCTACTCTGTGAGCGGGTCCATGAGATCTGGAGGGTGCTGAGAATCTCATGGGTGGATCTTTACTCACATGGAAATTTTTGGGGCTCCTTGGTTTCCAACCACTTCAAAGCTATGGCGGAACTACTGCATCCTATTTTGGTGATTTGGGTTGTTTGGATCTCTAGTAATGGGCTGATTTTTAATGCGCGTCGTTTTTATGTTGAAAATGTTGTGAATTTAGCTTGATCTCTCATCGACACCTGGTTGTTGTAAGTTTTCTGTAACACCTCCTTTTTAATAAAATCTCTAGGTGAACACCGCCAGATTATTTCCCTCTTTTCTGACTCAAAAAAATAACTAACTGATTATGATAGTAGTGGTATGATAGATACTAAAAGGTATCTTGCAGAATATTTTTTCATTATTTTTTTTGGCATTAAAGTCACAAGAAATACATGTGGCCTAATTCTCTCACAAAGAAAATTTGTTATGGATCAGATCTTTCACTTGCGATATGATTGTTAGGATCTAAGCTAACATCTATTCCTATGGACCTCAGTGCACGAATGTATGAAGACTCTCATTTGTATGCTAATGCAAAATAATACAGATGTCTGGTAGACAAACTCATCTATGTTGCCACTACTCAACCAAATATCTCATTTACAATTAATTGAGCAAGTCAGCTCATGGAGAAACCATGCAAGTGCATTGGGAGGCATTATCGATGATTCTGAGATACTTGAAATCTACTCTAGGGAAAGGTCTAATGCTTACATGTAAAAAAATACTTGATGTATGGTATATTCAGATGCTGACTATGCAGGGTATCTAAATGAGTGAGATTCTAGTACAGGTTACTGTGCTCTCTTGGTGGTAACTCGGTCACATGAAGAAGTAAAAAGCAAGAAGTGGTCCCTAAATCTAGTGGAGAATTTTAATATATAGGGCAATGGCCCAAGCCACGTTATAACTAATGTAGTTCATGTCAGATCTGACGGATTTACACTTATCAGATCTGAAGCATATGATAATGTGTTGCGATAATTCTGCTGCAATGTTCATTACGAAGAATCCAACTTTCAATGAGTGTACCAAGCATGTGGATGTAGATTGCAATTATAGAAGAGATATGATTCAACAAGGAAACATCACAACAAAGTCAATTACATCATAAGAACAACCAACTAATGTTTTCACCAAGCCGCTCACCAGGTCCTTGTTCACAAAGTGTATCTCTATTGGGAAAAATAAGAGACTTGTTTATTCCTTGAGCCCTAGGCTCTCTTATATAGAGGAGAGACCTATGGATGAATTACATAAAGCAAGCAAAAGGAAAAGGAAATAGATAAGAAAGTACATAACTATAAAATATATATATATCTACACCCCCCTCAAGATGGACCATAGATATATATATATATATATATATCATGTTCAGCTCGGATGAACACTTTTGAAATGATCCTCTAAGGCCTTGGTGAAAATTTATGTCGTCTGGTCCCCTGAGCTGACATGGGATGTAGAAATGAAGCCCTTCTGAATCATCTCACGTATATAATGGCAATCGACCTCAATGTGTTTTATCCTTTCATAGAATGCATGATTATTAGCAATGAATAAGTCAACTTGATTGTCGCATTTTAGCGACATGGGAAGCGGTACATATATATATGTAGATCTGTAAGGACTGCTTGAACCCGCATCATTTCTGTACATGCTTGTGCCATAGCCCTATACTCAGATTCAACACTAGATCTAGCAACTACAGCTTGCTTCTTACTTTTCCACGAGACAAGTGAATCTCAAACAAATATAGTGTTAGAAAATAGGAATGCATAAGCGTATCAGAATAAAATAATAAAATATGAAGAATGTGAGATTTTAACGTGGAACCCTACTCCCTAATGAACATAATGAAACCATGGGAAAACGCCTCAAAGGGATGATGTATGCATTGTACTTTATCATTGGGTACATAGGGTGAGGGGCTTCTCATATAGCCCTCACCGAGTCTCCACATCTCACAATTAGTAGATGTGGGACTAAACAACTTGATGTGGTAAGTGGATCCTGGAGTGATCCATTTATCCATCTACAACTCAAATGACGCATAACTAAAATACTCCAACGCTACTCTCAAGCTGGAGCATGCAATGCTCAACTTGGACAAACAGAAAGAAATCTCAACTCACGCTACAGGACACTACGGACAATATCGACACAACGCGCACAACTGTCAGCTGCTGTCGAGGACGTTGCTTCTCATGCCGTGCAGGTGAGGAGGAACACTAGGATGGAGTGTGAATCAAACCAATGTGCTCTGAACTGCACATGTCAGAGCCACTGAAACTAAATGAGTCTCCACATGGAGAACTCTTGCCTGCGACATGTAGAAGACAGGATCATGTGGACAATTGCTCCATCTCTGAAGGGACGAACTAGAAAAGTCAAGGAAACATCCTTGTTGGAGTCCATGGTCGTTGGAGAATGGAGTCTAAAATGTCTCCTCATCGGAGAACTGGGTATCTCCCATCTGGCTCAGAGAATGGTATCTCTACTCTGGAGTCCCTATGAAACTACATGAAAAACCTAGCCCACATGGCGTAGGGAATGGGATCTCTACTCTAGAGTCCCTATGAAACCACATGAAAACCCTAGCTCGCATGGCATAGGGAATGGGATCTCTACTCCGGAGTCCATATTGATCACATGAAAACCCTGACCTGCAAAACAAGAATGATGAGGACCACTGAACTGATGATCGCATCCATGTGTGAATCATAACTGAAGGACTCGGAACCAATCATCGAGTCTGCAACTGAACTGTAGAGTCTGAACAATCTGGCTGGTCTGGATTCTGACATCTAAATCTGGAATAGACATGTGACTCTACACAATACTCCCTCTTTCTCCCATAATTGTAGGAAATCAATAGCATCGACAAAGTTGGGAGAAGACAAGAGGAATGTGGAGAATACAAAACATCTCAAAAGCCGTCACAATTTCTCATCTTTTCTTCTCGCAAAAAAAACTTCTTTTTTTTCGACTATTTCCTCTCTTTTATTTAAATAGACGTCTGCATTGTTTAGCCATTTTCAAATATATTTTTACAGTTTTTTTAAAGCAATCCACCTTTTTTTAAACATGCCTCCCTTTTCTCAATCTGACCTCTCTAATTTTTTCCATTCACACACATTCGTTTCTTTTTTTAACAGGTCAGCAACCCCCTTGGGCTAAATAGCAGGAAAATTTAATTTAATTTTTTAAAGGCTTTTGAGTGCTAGGACCCTCACTATTTTAGGCTTCCCTGATTGGGGACCTTTTTAATAGGGTGTCACTCCCTATTTTTAAGGCTTTCTAGCCGCTAGGACCCTCCCTATTCTTTTAACAGGGCATCGCTCGCAAAACTCTAGGGCTGATCAGGAGGGGCTCGAAGGTGCTTGGTTGTGCCGCCAAGTGCTGAACCTAGATTGTCTCCTGGGTTTGTGCGAGATGGAGCTCCACGGGCCGCCTAGATCCGAGCTTCTGACAGATCGAAGGAGAAGATGCATTTGTTCTTCCTCCGAATCAAAACTAGAGTTCCCAAGAGGGGAGAACCCATATGCACATCAAGCTTGGGTGGGGGCGCCGTCGCCTTGATCTAGAACCCTTGGCCGCCACCTAGGGTTCCCGTTGGATGGAAGATGGGTCTTGAAGATTGTGCAAGATAAGGGTTTCAAAGAAAAACCGTAATTATTTTCTGGAACTGATAATCTTCACATAGAAATTTGAACAGGTCTTGAATGATGGCAGGAATCTTTAAAGCAGAACTAGGGTTCCAGAAATTTAACCATGAACTTAATAATCTTGAATCTCGACCAAAACAATAATGAACATAAAAAATCCTCAAGAATCAACCCGCTCTGATACCATGTTAGAAAATAGGAATGCAGAAGCATATCAGAATAAAATAATAAGATATGAAGAATACGGGATTTTAACGTGGAACCCTACCCCCTAAGGAGCGGAATGAAACTACGGGAGAACGCCTCAAAGGGTTGATGTATGCATTGCACTTTCTAACTGGATACATGGGGTGAGGGGCTTCTTATATAGCCCTGATTGAGTCTTCACATCTCATAAATGGTAGGTGTGCGCCTAAACAATTGGATGTGGTAGAGTGATCCATTCGCCCATCTACAACTCAAGTGACACATAACTCAAATACTCCAATATATAGCAAATCATGTTGTGGACTTCCTGTCCTTGGGACACCCTGCATAATATGTGTCTACACATACAGAGATAGTGATGGGTGCCACCTCTTTTAAATAGAAGTCCAACACTTGGAGATGATTTGATATACCTTAGCATCATTTGTATAGCATCCATATGTACCTAACGAGGTTGATCCACGAACTGGCTAACCCGACTGACAACAAATGAAATATCGGGCCTGGTAATTGTAACATAAAGAAGCTTTCCCATTAGCTCCATGTATCTTCTCTTGTCAACCTCATCAGTATCATCATGATATAGCTTCATGCTTGGATCCATGGTTGTTGTGGTAGGTCGACGTCCTAGCATACTTGTGTCACTTAGCAAATCGATGACATATTTCCTCTGAGTCGTCACAAGCCCTTGTTGATTTCTAGCAAACTCTAGTCCCAGAAAGTATCCAAGAGCTCCAAGATCCTTGGTAACAAATTCATGACCCAAAAATTCTTTCGCCCTCTTTATTCCTTGTATGTCATCTCCTGTAATAAGTATATCATCAATATACAACACAATACCAATCATACCTCTGGAGGTTCTCTGTATGAAAAGAGAATGATCTGCATTCAATCGCCTGAACCCCTACTTCTCAAACAAATCTGAGAGCTTCTGGAACCAAGCAGTATGAGGAGCTGATGCAACCCTTCTTGGTGTCCGAGGTCAAGAGATCGATGTCTTGTCTGAATGGGGATGGCTCCCCTAGATCAGATGGTATCTCGGTTTTGTTTTTTGGAGAATTTTGGAACCTAGAGGGTCGGGAATTGTAGGAGGTGGAGGAGTTGCGCCAATCAAAAGGTGGGTTCGAGCGGTTGTCTTGGTCTCTTCTGTTCCTTCTGCCTAAAAAGGAGGTTACGAGGCACGTTGAGGATTTGTTCCTATACGCTGTCTAATGTTGTTTATTTGATTGTAACAAATGTGTTTGACAATATATTTGAGAGGTGCTTGGCTCGATTATCGATCCTACTCAGACGTCGACCATGAGGCGTCACATGATGGATGGGTTACTGTTGGCATCTGAGATAGTGGTGGAATGGTGCACGAAGAGGACCAAAGGTCTTTTGTGGAAGGTGGATTTCTCGAAGACTTATGTTTATGTGGATCGGCGGTTTGTTTGGTCATCCCTACACCTTAGGGTGTTTCCAAGGGAGTAGATCACATGGATGAAAAGATGCATGGAAACTGCTTCTTATACCGTGTTGGTTAATGACAGACATGATGAGGCTTCTTTCAACCACAACAAGGTGTTAGACAAGGGTGTTAGTTGTTGCCCATGTTTTTTGTGGTGGTGGCAGATGCTCTGGCAAGGATGATGGTGAGGGTTGTTGAGGGTGGTTTCCTAGCAGGTTTATATGCATGCGAGGTTTCGGTTCCTACCCTTCAATATACAGTCGTTATTATTTTTTGTGGAGGGAGGTTCAATAAATGCAAAGGAAATTGCCACCATTCTTGAGGTTTCTGGGCTGGTCTCTGGTTTGAAGATTAATCATGCTAAGCCTTCTTTTGTGCCTTTTGGGATGAATGGAGTGGTGATGGCCTGCAGTGAGAATGCCTTGCATACACATAGAGGGCCCTCCCTATTATGTATCTTTATTTGTCATTGGTGGGTAGTAGGCTGCTACAGTTTGATTGTTAGTCTTTTATTGAGAAGCTGGGGAAGAAGTTGGCAGTCTGGCGTGTTGCGTGTCTGTCAAGAGAGGTCCTTTCAACTATCCCGATGTTTTTCCTGTCTCCGTGTCTCCTTCCCGCTAGGGTGAAGGGGAAATTGGAAGAGATAATGAGACAATTTTTCCGAGCTTCGACTGAGGAGTTATAAGAGATGCATTTGGTTGGTTGGAAAACTATAGTGTTGGACAAGAAGGATGGTGGGATGTGGATCTATAGTATGGAGTTCCAGACTGGCGAAATGGTTGACCTGAATTGGGGGTGGAGGGGCATATTTCATATCTTGCGCTCTATCTACGAGATTGTGCTTGATCCGTCGGTGCCAGATGCTAGTGTTTTGCTGCCTTCCAACTTCAGAAAGAGGATTTTCTATGTGCTTCAGCATGTGGTGCCTCTTTTGAAGCTTGTTTTAGGTGATGGTTGTGGGTTCGGATTTGGAGAGATGACTGGATTGGAAATAGTCCCTTGAGGGGTTGTTTTCAACATCTTTATGCTTTAGAAACATATATGGAGATTACCGTTAGAGATTGTTGGGAGAGCGGTATATGGATACCTCCCTTTCGTAGTGAGTTGTCGGATCACAAAAATGGAATGATTTTTTATTTTTAGGAATTGAAAGAAAAAGAAGTATTTTTCACTGCCATTCTTCCTTCACTTTCTCCTTTCTTTGTATCAACAACTTGATAAAAAACTATTTGTTATGCTTAATATCTTTAGTTTTAGCTGGATCTGGCTTAATTCTATCCTTATTAGGGTAGTTTTTTATTTGCCAAATTGCTTGAGGCTTATGCCATTTCAATCCAATTGTAGATGTTATGCCCGCCATACCTCTATTTTTCTTTCTTCTAGCCTTTGTTTGGAAAGCTGTCGTAAGTTTTTGATGAAATTACTAATACTCTTCTAAAAAGAATTTAATTCATGATTTATTGATAAAATAGATTCTAAGAATCAATAAACTAGGATAAGTCTTACATTATGAAGTTATAGTTCTAAAATAAAATAGAAATTCTTGTATATTAGATAAGTATAGAACTTAATTTGAATATGTCCATTTACTTATTCTATCCTTCTAATTACAAAGACTTGATTGGGTGAGACATTGCTAGCTAGTAGGTGAATTTCCATCTGTTGATTGTTTGTCCTGAACTGATGGATGTTTCACTCTGCTGAAAGCCTATAAGGATTCCTATCATATGGAGTTTGGGGATCATGCATTGATCTTGGATCGGTTCACTGACTTGTGGAGTTGGAAGATACCATTTCACATTCGGATTTTCATGTGATTTTTTTGATGAGAATGAGGGTGTAGTCCATAATTGGAACCCACTGCAATTTTGTTAAACTAATTCTAGGGTATAGATAAAATTAAAACTTGAAACTACTAGAAATTAGAAATTACGTGTTATGCCACAACGACACCAGTGCCTTGTAGTGCCCCAAAAAACCCTCTCAAAGAGAACCAGATGCACTCGAAAGATTTTCTCATTTCTAGCACACCAAATGGCCCAAAATAGAGCAAAAGGAACAGTTCTGTCCTCCTGAGAATTTCCACAAGCCGCTCTAACTGAGCTCCAGTACGACGCGATGTCCCACGGAGTGAAGCCTAGACACAGCTGCCCTCTCCCATATCGTAACTGAGAGACACCAACAAAAAAAGATGTTCAGAATCCTCTTGCTCAAGGCCACATCTATCGCATAGGATATCCCTGGTACCCAGCATCCTTGCCTTGCATGCCTTTGAATGGAGCTGCCCGCGTCTCACCCACCACATGAAAACCTTAATCCGCATAGGAACCTTGCTAGCCCAAATAATAATGTAGTCCCAAGCGGACTCCTCTTTAACAACCCCACGCGTCCTGGTGAATGACTGCTATGCCTTTGACGACATGCCTCACGACTCGGGTTAAGGTATCAGATAAATCACAAGAGGTAGTTGCGACCCAAATCGCAAAGCACAATCAATCAAGAAAAATTCAAGACCACTCAGATAAGTAAATCAATCAAAGCACAAAATCAATCAAATGTTATCGGTCTCCGCTATTTATTTAACCTGGTATAGCGTCCAGGGCTTAATGCTAGGAGCACGGAAATGTACGAAGTAGTCGGGGATCAGATCAGAAAATGCAAATTTTTGTTGTTTTTAATTTGCATTTTTTTATATTTTCTAATAAGAAAACCAATAAAAAGGTAAAGATAAAAATAAGCTTTAAAAAGTTTTATTAACTTTAACAATTTTTATTAAGACTAAAAATGCTTTAAAATTAGATATAAAAATGTTTTTGTGTTTTTAAAATATTCAGATGTTTTTGGTGATTTTATGGTATTTTTATGATTTTTATATAATTTTATAAAAATAAAAGAAATGAAAACAGGGCAAACAGTGCACAACCAGGACAAAATTACAAGTTAAAAATACTTAAATCTCTAGATGTCCTGGATAGCAATTTTATGCAAAAGCAAATAAAATTATCTAACTACAGAAACTGAAATCTTGTTTTTTTGAATTTTCTAGAATTTGTAATATTTTTTATAAGCTTTTGGATCTTTTGTAATTTTTAGGATTTTTATAAAAGATAATGCCACAAAAATATATAGGAATGAAAACACACAAACACAAATACAAAAAAAAAGTATAGAATTTTTAGACCTTTTTTCGAATTTTCATGTATTTTAGAAAATAGATAGGATACTTTTTATGGGTTTTTTATTTTTAGAAAATATAAAATAAAATTAAATCAAGTTACAAAAAGTACCATAAATATTACACGTTAGCATGAGCTAACTGTAATTTTTGTGGTTTTTTTGGAGTTAATTTAATATTTATTTGATTAAAAACAAAATACACAACACATAGGGACCTACTTGTAGTTAATGGAAAGTTACATGTTAAATAATAATATCCAATAAAAACCCAGGGCTAATATTGCAAAAATTATAGATAAACACGCACAGCACATGCGATCTCGGGGACGAGCAAGGTTTAAGTATAGGGGGTAGATGAATCTGTGATTCATCACTCTAGAAGTTGAAAATGGAGCTTTGTTCCCGATCAATTAGTTGCATATTTCCACTTATAATGCTTAATTATCATCCATGCATGTATTAATAATATCTGCATTTTAGCATGCATTTTCGCATTAAATAAGGAGCCAAATTCATTTGTAAATATCCACCTGTATATTAGCCAAAATCACCTATTTATGTATATTTTATACTAACTCCAAATCCAATAAATTCAACTCTATTGTGTACATATTACTAACACCAATTAAAGAAAAATATTTAAAAAATACTAACTTGTAAAATTGTCCAATAAAACCCAAATCCAAGTTTGAAACTATTAACCTTAAAATGTGCATATCTCTCCCATACAATGTCCGATTTAGGTCTACTCACATTCAACGAATTTCAAAACAAGACTATTTTCATAAAAATTGGAGATCGTATGTCAAACTTGGGTTTTGGGCCCCTATTGTATATTGTACTTATTGACATTTTCACCCTTGTATTTTATCCCTTCATTGACCTCATTTCCATTTTTGGTCAACATGAAACTTGTAGATCTCATCGAGATCTAGAACTTTCATGTTTTGAGCTTGTCCAAATTCGACCTTCTTCTTCTCCTTTTTCTTGCATCTTCATCTGAATAACCTGATTGGGCCACGTGGCACTTTCTAGTTGCATCACGTGGCCAGCTCTCCTTGCATCCCTAGCCTCTCTTCTCCGCCTTTTGATCACTCTTTGGAGAGTTAATCCATGTCGCTCACTTCCACCTGTGATCTCCACCATCCGATCATCTCTAGATGATATATGATCTGCATGTTTCCGCCCGCCTCTACTATCTACACGTGTCGTCGTCTAGCGCCATCCGATCTCCTCTAAAGCACCTCAATCCCAACCGCATGTTCCTGCTTTTTATCTCTGCCCTACGATCAATTTCAGATCATATCAGGATTGTCCATTTCTGCCCGCATATCCTGACGCCACATGTCTTGCTCTCGGTCCCTGGATGCGCCTTGATATTTTGATCAAGGCCGCTCCTCCACGCTCATTTTTTAGCCGTTGGATCATGAGATCCAACGGCCAAGACTTCATCTTCCCACTGTCTGTTATCGCCCTACTCCATCCTGCCACGTGGCGCTATTATCGCCCTTGATCTTGCCACCCTAGATCTAATACAAGACGCTCTTGAGCACCTTCTCCTGACCGTTGGATCACACGATGGAGTGGACACGAACCCTTCTTCCTCCTCTGGATCGTCCTCACCCACGTCACCCATCTTCCCAACCATCCATGCCCGTTCCTTTTCCCCCGCCTCTTCCTCCATCTTCTCCACTCTCTGACTAACCCATGACGAAGACCCATCCACCCTCTTCCTCGCGGGTACACACACTAACCATGATCCCCTCTCCTTCGCTCCTTATCGGCCATGCAACCCACTCCTTCTGCCACCGGAACCCCAAGCTCCCCCTTTAAATACTCCCCCTCCACTGCTATTCCAATCCATCCGCCGTCACAGAGGGGGAGGCCCAGCTTCGTTAAGCTCTACGGTGACAACGTTTGAGTATTTTAGAAGGCGACGACGACCTTCTACCTCCATTCAAGGCAAGATCAGACATCGAGTACACCTCCATCATGCGAGCTTCCCCAAGCTCGCTCAGCTCCACCCCCCACCGTGGTGCTGAGCGATAACCAGGAGTCGGCTCTTGCTACTCCATTCCAGGTGAACTCTCTTTCCCTTCCTTCTTCTTCTTTCCTCTTGTTCCTTTTATTCTTCATCTTTGGTTTCTACCTCTTCCTTATTTGCTCTCGTCTCCTTCTTCCACTTGAATCCATCCAACCTTCATCATCACGCCTTCGTACTCTACCTGCGCAATCACCCATCGACATCCGTGCTGTACGTAACATGCAAGCCTCGAGATCGCTCTTCAGCACTTCCGCCGCAACCACCTGAGCTACATGCCGCTCCACCAACTCTGCTCTGCCTTGCCTTGATGGTCGACCTCGCCCACCTTCATGTGCTCCGTCGAGCTCCACTCCACGTAAAGCAGAAGCTTCGATCTACCAAGCCACGGTCATTTATCGACCGGGCGTCTCCCTCCAACAACCAGCAACAACCCTTATATTCCTCCCCGACTCCTCGCATCGGAGCTGCTTCGCCGCTGCAGCGTACACCGCCCACGCGCGCCTCCAGCTTCGTCATCAACCTCACCTCTTCGGCCGTGTGTCGGTCGAGGCTTCCTCCACGAGATGCAGCCACCTCTACCAGGACTCCTCCGTTGTACCTCACCGCCCTCCGCCAAGGCTGTTGCGCCTTCATCTTCAGCTTCAGTACACAGTACAAGCACCACTCGATTTTCATTGAGTGACTCAGACTTGATCATGACGTACACAACCGAGCCTCACCCTCCATCCTTAGATTCGGGTTTTGACCAAAGCTCCGAATACTGCCACGTGGAAGTCAGACTCGATACGCCGAACCTACCTTGCACATGTCCCGCACATGAGGGTGCGGAAGAATTGCACTCGACCCCCAGAGATTCTGGGAAATGCCATGAATGACCCTTGCTATTGGAGAGCATGTGTGCGTCATATGATACGGTGGGAGACTTACACACACACCCTAGCCTTTTCTGCAAATTCAGCTCATACCCCCGCCTTCCAAGAAGCACGTGAGGCATACGCGTCTTCTGGGAATATTGCATAAACACCCTCAGGCGTATAGGTAATTACATTGGAGTCCTGTAAGCATATTTCTTTCATCAATTTTAATTCTGTATTGCATTTTGAACCCTGTCTTTGCATATCATTTTCGACATTCATTTAGCATCATTTTATTTGTTAGAAAATTGGATATTATAGAAGAACTCATGCTTATCAGTGTAAATATTTTTGTGAATTTTCTGAGCCTTGGATTATTTAAGATGGTTATTTTTGTGGAAAATTGAATTTTTTGCTCAGTGATTGCCATTAATTTGATATTAAATTATTCCTTTCTCTAAAAATTACCTGAAATTCACAGTAGGTATAGTTTGAGTAGTTCTACTTTGTGCCCAAAAATCATGTCATTTGCATGTATACCGAGGTCTAAATAAATTAATTGGTATTTCTCTTAATTGATTTTTAATTAATCAGATATTAATTGTTTTGGAGGATGAATAATTTTCCTATATTCACTCACATATAAGTATCTGGGATAATTTTTATCTCGAAAAAAATTAATTTGGTATTTATTAAAATTAAAATTTGCAAAAACCACCCTGCATTCATATTCTTAGTTAATTCATATAGAGTCGAAAAATTCCATAAAAAATAGGGTATCTTCATTTCATCATATTGACATTCCGGCCAAGTTTGAAAATTTTTGGACTTAATTGGATCATACTTTATATTCTAACCCTCGAACTTGGTATGAATTGCATTGCATTTTTAATTTCAAAGAAAAATCATAAAAAAATTCTCTCGAAAACCTAGCATCTAGACTGACTAAACATTAATCTAAGGAGAAGTTTCCTCCCTGAGTTTGACCTTGGGCTTGCCCAAGTAAAATAAAAATTGCCGCTCGAAATTAATTGATATATTAATTAAAGTGGTTTTTGATAAATCCAAATTTGCCCGACTACAATAAATGAACGCATTCATTTTAATCGTTAATTCGGTTAAATTAAGAGGGTGAAATTAGGGTCTGTCAAATGGCATCGTTATAGGGGAGGCACGGCTTAGGTTAATTTCTAGAAAATTTAGAATTTAGGTTTTCCATCCCCAGGTAGTCTGATTCCCAGTTTTTCTTGTGAATGTCACTCTCCCTCTAACCATCGTTTATTTTTGGTATGAGGAACACGAGGCATCGAAGGCAATTCACCAGGTGCGCCAAAGAACCTACATCAATATGAAATGAGTGGTTTTTGAGAGAGAGCTTGTAAAAAAAGTTTGCATTTACAGCGGTTCCCATTTGGGTTCTCGCACGTGTAAGTGAATAATAAAAAGAGTCTCTGTGTATTGTGTGGTTGCTTGACGTAAGATAGGACCTACACTCGCAGCTCTTAGAGCTTTCTTAGGAATGTTTGTGCTCGTAATATCTAGGACCACATTTCCGCTATTAAAAGACGTACTTAGACTGCAGAACGTAACCTAATTTAACTTGTTCTTCACCTGATAATAGAACTGCTTGTCTAGGAGCGGCATTTTCATTGACTGCATTCATTTAGATTAAATTTCAATTCTATTTTGCATCCCGCATGTAGAGCGCGAGGATCACTGTAAGTCTTCTGAACTTGGCATACATCATCATTTTATCGTGCATCGTCTTTTCTCGACTCCTTATCCCTTGGTTTTCTAACTTAGGATTAAAGGAAATTGGGACTGGATGATAGGTGTGTCTTGTGTGTTGGACTAAAAGTGGTCATCTAACTAAAAATCGGGACTGCTAAACAAATTGACCAAAAAACCAACATAAAATCAGAAATTCTGTTTGCGGGAGAATAAACCCGACCTTGATTTCAGGCTGACTAAGGGTACAGAGTGTGTATGCACACCCTAAGGCAGATCCAAAATCCCAGCCTTCCATATCACGTACCCCGATCCTAGCAAATATCACAAGCTAAATTCTTATAGGTTCAACTGACCAGCGCCAAGTAGCCTCTGCCTGTTTCGACAGGTAGATAAGGGTGAGGCAGCGGTGCACCGTGACAAGTTGCTAGTAACCCTCTGGGGTGAGGTTATAAGCCTTGTCAGCCTTCGCCTAATTCGGTAGGTAGATAGGGGCAGGTCCTTGAACTTCTTAGCTGGAGATAGGAGCGAAGAAAGGAAGGACGTTGGTATCTTAGGCGACAGGTTAAACATGGAAGACGCATCTAGCTTTGAGCCGACTTTCCTATAGACCACATAATCCTTGCTATTTGCCTGAAAAATCACACTCAAAATCAACCAGATTAATCGGACCCGGCTTCGGGTCCTTCACCGTGTTGAGTGTGAACTCAGGGTTTGTGATTCAATTGCTTGCTTCAGGTAGGAGTTAAATCCTATCTTTACACGTGTGCTCCCTATTCTTCTTCCTGCCATCAAAGATGACTGACTGAGGGGATATTTACTCATGCTTTGCAAATCTCTCATTGAACCCCTCACGAAGTTCATCTTCATCAGCCCAAGCGCAACTTGGGCCAACCCGAGCTCATGACCCTCTTGAGTTAGGGATCTCTCACTCTCGGGATGGTCACCCTCAAACCATACCTTTGCTCTCCTCTCATCTTACCGAGGAACACCTTCGCCTCGGTGAGAATGTCTTCACTACTACGTCCTCTAACCTAGATCACATTATTTATCCAGGTAAAGAGGACGAACTCGAGACCAAGATTCCTAAGAAAACTCCAGACGAAGAGGAACACAGAGATGATCCTACGCATCAAGTCCTTACCCGTTTAGCTAGAGCTGAGCAGCTAAATGCAGATCTTATAGCTAGGATGGGACAGGTGATTGAGGCGGGTGTAATAGATAGACCGATGGTAGATGCCTACAACTCAACTGAGAATGAGATGCATAGTTGGCTCGTACCTGAGGTACCCGCAGAGGCATTTGAGCTGAATCCCCATTTCCTTAGTCTACTACCGAAGTTCAATGGAAATGCTACAGAAGAACCATATGCTTTCTTGAGAGACTTCGAGTTGGTGTGTAACAACCTTAGTCATCCTAGGGTTGGCCAAGATTACATCAGGCTGAAGGCTACCCTGTTTGCCTTAGGAGATAAGGTTGCCCATTGGCTGAAGAATCTTGGGTTAGATGTATGACCTGGAGGTAATTCAAGGATTTATTTTTGAAGAAGTTCTACCCACTCAGTAGGACTAACCAGATGAGGATGAAAATCGCTAGCTTTTCCCAAGGCCCCCATGAACCATTCCATGAAGCCTGGGATAGATCAATGACTTGACACAAAAATGCCCCTGCCATGGCATTACCAAGGTGATTTTAGTCCAGACCTTGTTTTGTGGTATGACACCAGAAATGCAGGGGTTGGTGAGTGCAGCCTGTAGAGGTAGCTATCTAAATAAGAATGAAGATGCCATATGAAAGATCCTAGAGCAAATGGCGGAAACATGCAGATCTCAGGCCAACAGGGCCTATCAGGTGTCTCCCTCAAGCCTATCTAATGAGACATCTAGGAGGACAGTAGCGGATCTGACAAATGACCCAATCCCTAGCATGGGGATAGTAGTTGATAAGCTCACCATGGTAGAACAGATCCATAAGAGGGTCACTGACCTTGAGGCACTTTCACGATTGCTGAAGCGAGTGGAGGAATTGACTGGGAAGGTACCCAAGATACGACTACCCACCCCTTATGCACCACCTGTACTTGTACATCGAGTTCACCTAGTACACGAGAAGGTACAGGGGCCTCAGAGTAGTTGGATTGAGGAGCTGCAGTACACTCAACAGGAGCAGCGCGCACCCCCACAGGTGGAGTCAGTCTACGAAGAGCCTCCACAGGTGTTTGAGATCAACGGGCTGTGGTACAACCATGGTTCCATCGGCAAACAGTCGGGGATAGGGAATGGTCAGCCACACTGACCTTCCCTAGCTTACCAGGAAACCAGCTCCGTCCCCACAATGCGCTGTGTACAGTCCCGGCCAGGACAAGGATACCAGCATCAGCACCGCCAACAACAACGCACATTCCACTCGAGCCAGAAGGGCACTCTACCACCTTGCACCGCATCGTCCCACCCACAGTAGTACCGACACGGCAAGCAGGCCAGTATAGACAGTCAAATCACCCATCCTCTAGTCAGCAACAACAAGCCTCATCCACTAGTGAATTAGAGTCCCTTACCTTGGCCATCCAGAATTTGACTGATAGAGTTCAACAGATACAGAACGAGTACATGGATATAAGAACAGATCTGAACCGTATCTTACGCCACCAGGATCAGCAGATGGCACTAAAGACCCCAATTCCCGCCCAGGTTCAGGCCAATCCCAAAAGCTTTAACCAGGGACATCATCGACCACACGATCAGGTATATTATTCTGATTACTCTCTATCTGAACACGAGATCCTTTCGAACGATAATGTTAATCATATGTCCCTCAAGAGCGGAAGGACCGTGACCGTACCTGATCAGGTGTGGGTACATGAGGAAGACGCCACCAAGTCTCTACCTGAGGAGAACTTGGAAGTAGAGGAGCAGCACCACCACCACCATCACCGACGGAATAAGAGGATTTCCATGTCCTCAAAACACCATGGCAAGAAGAATGAGAGGAGCACCAGCTATGAATCAAGAGAGCCTAATGAAGAGCCTGCACCTCCATCTGAGGAGGACGCACCAGGAGTAGCAGTAGATGCATCACCTGTTTCATTTCATGAATTTCTTTCCAGTCAGTGTCAGAGTAAGAGTTAGAGTCCTAGTCTTGTACAGAATTCAGTTTTCCATTTGAATGAGAATATTTCAGTTTCAGAATCTGAGTTGTCATCAATAATCCCTTTCCCTTGCGTCCTTAACCGTGGAAAGAAGAAGAAACCCAAAAACTCCAAAAAGATGACCCCGAGATGGCGGAGTTCTGCAACAAATATATCAAGGTCACAATCCCCTTTGATAAGTATGTGGATATGACACCTGCATTTTAGAAGTACCTTAAGGTGAGATGCACACCTACTAGGGTCAGTAGGAAAACCAGAAGTCGTGTTATGAAGCACGTTTTGTCAGTAGCCACTACTTGCACCATCAAGAATGCATTTCCAAGGAAGTGAATGGACATGGATGCCCATTATGTGGCGAGTCATGTCGATGACACTGCATTTGCACGTACTCTCCTTGATAATGGATCCTCAATTAATTTGATGCCCACAACCCTCTATAAGCGACTAAATCTAGGACCTTTTAGGATCCAGAGCCTTACTCCAGTTCGTAGACAAATCAACCAAGAGGTACATGGGAGAATTGAGGAACATTATCATCAAAGTCGAGGGTCAGGATTACATGTTAGACTTTACAATCCTTGATATGGAGACCCCTCGAAATTGGAGAGATTCCCAGATCATTCTTGGAAGGCCCTTCCTTAGAACAACAGGGGCATTATTTGATTTTGGGAAAATTCAGTTCCAAACTCCAGATGGTGATGAGGAACTCGAGATGAAGCAGACAAGGTGGCAGAGGCCAGATTCTGAATCAAGCACCGAGTACACTTCGTCAGAAGTAGATTGTGTCCATGTAGACATCGTTGGTCCATGGAATGAACTTAGCGCAGATCACACAGAAAATGCATCCCCCTACTTCTTCGATGACACAGAGACCCAACCGGGTGATGAACACACGGATGCAACTCAGGTTAAGGAATATCTAGGGTCGTTGCGACCCGAATCGCAAGGCGCAATCAACAAGAAAAAGTAGACCACCAACGAAATAAATCAAACATGAAAAATGAGGCAAGTGGTCTTGCTAATTATTTAACCCGGTATAGCTACCAGGGTCGAACACAAGGAGCACGGAATGAAATCAACGAAGTAGTCAGATAATCAAGAAAATGAAGAAATTTTGGTGGTTTTTTATTTTTAATTTTTTATGATTTTATAATAAGAAAAGGAATAAATAAAAAGGATAAAAGTCACATTCAAGCAATTATTTAAAGTGCCAGAATAACTCAAAAATTCAAAACAAAAATATTTTTATGTTCTTAAAAATATGCAAATGTTTTTAGGAATTTTATGATGTTTTCTGGTTTTTATTTAATTTTCTAAAATAAAAGAAGGACAAAAACAACAAGCAATTTACATCCTGGTAATAAAAGCAAATTAAAATTATTAAAATGCTATAAAATCCTAGCAGTAATTTTATGTGAAACTATAAAATCAAATCTACCTACAGAAACCGAAAACACATTTTTTTTATTTTTTTATGAATTTTATTGATTTTTATAAGCTTTTTAGTCTTTTTTTTAATTTTTAGGGGTTTTATAAAGGAGAATTCAACAAAAATCACATAGAAATTAAAACAAGAGAAAATAAACAATCAAGAATTTTTTTGGAATTTTTCAAGACATTTTTGTATTTTTAATTGATTTTCCAAAACAAATAGAGACACTTTTTTGGGTTTTTGAATTTTAGAAAATGACAAATAAAATCAAAATTGATCACAAAAATTAATAAAATTTCTACACAATAGCAGGAACCATGTGTAAAAATTTCAGAATTTTTGGAATATTTTGATATTTATTTGATTAAAAACAAAACACACAAATAACAAGGACCTAAATGCAAATTATTAAAGTTGCAGGACCAATCAATAACAAGCAATAAAAGCACAGGGTCAAATCTGCAAAAAGTCTAAATCCTCACGTGGGCAGCATGTGAACCAGTCACACATGGGTATAAATGCAAATCCTATTAAGAAAGATTCATTCATTGACAACCACAAAGTCCAGGACTAATCATGCAAATAACCCAGAAGGTCATGTGATGGATCATGTGATACACAAACGGAAGGACTAGAATGCAAATATAAGAAACTACAAGGGATGATATGCAAAAAGGTCCAACTGTAACTTTTATTTTACAAACTAAAACATAAACCAAAATAAACGCAGAATGAAAAGAGCAATATACCCATAGAGGCACATGAGAGGCGCGAGGGGGGACAAGTGTCGGCCACTGATGGGGTGCGATTGTGCGGCTCTGGGCATGGCATATGTCAGATCTGACGGTGTCTGCTGATCGGTGACGTGGCACGTATGGGACCGTTAGATCTGACATCTAACGGTCTGACACCTCCAGATGGACGAACGGACGGGATGACGACTGGGAGATTGCGACGATCCAAAGGCAGATGAGGCACCTGGAAGAACTAAGCCTGGGCGAACTTTGCCGGACCCAAGGATCCTAATCCTCAGCTATGATGAAGGATCGGGAGGCACCGGTGAAGTCGTGGGCCTATTCCGCGTCAAATGGCCGGCTCGGATGGGCGCTCCAACGGTCGGATCGGCGAGGCGGTGTAAGGGACCTGAAGCTACTCCAGCGAGGATGGGCGAGGGTGATCTGGGGCTTTTCACGCGCGTCAAGACCTGCAATGGACTGCTCTGACTCGGAGGCAAACTCTGGTCTAGGTTATTAGGGATAAACACTACAGAAGCGACGGCGAATGGGTGCTGGTCTCCGGCGAAGATGGTAGGGGAGACCTAAATCCTAATCTCGACGTGATGATCGAGGATCAGGATGATCAGGTTGCATCGGGAGATGGAGGGCGAGCGTGTGGATCGATAGGAGCGGATGAGTGAGGGTGATGGAGCTCCGACCGGCTGGTCGGAGCTGGCGGAGCACAGGTGGCGTGCAGATGAAAGATTTGATAGAATAAAAAGCTAGGATGGGTTGCAAGGTTACCAGAGTGTCTGAACACGATCCTAAGCTCCAGGAGAGATGAAGACAGGATTATGGCCTCGACCACGCTGCATCGGGCGAAGGAGGCTTCTCGCGGTGGTTCTCCAGCCACGAAGGGTGAGCTGCAGCTACACGGCACCAAAGCGACCACTGAAGGTAGCCTTCGACGGCTGTCACTACGAGGAAGGGTTCTAGTGTATCGAGAAGGGGAAAGGCGCGAGCTGAGGAGCTGTGGAGGAGAATGAAAGAATTTATAGAGCTTCCCAGGTAGCTGGAGAAACCGGGCCAGGGCACACAATCAGAGAAGGATCCGCACTTCCCTAGGGATCCGCGAGGATCTTGGATCCATGGGGAAGGTGTGGGCAGAAATTCAGAGCAAGGGGACACATGATCCGGCCAGGGTAAATGGGAGAAGGAGGTTCGGCGGGTCAGTCGGGTCGGGTCAAGCCCTTGAAGAGAGGGTTGGCCTGAGTCAATTATCCGTCGTGGACCAATCAGAAAATAGGATTTAAAAAAGATTTACAAATTCAATAAAAAAATAATAAATTATTTTAAATTAAAGAGTGTATAAAATAAAAAATGTTTGTGATTTTTCAAACTAATTTTCTATGATTTTTATTTATTTATTTGAAAAAAATAAATTATTGTATATACAGTATAATGTATTATATACATGTATAAAATACTTATATATTTTGTACAATTATTTTTATTTATTATTTTTACAAAAATACCCCAATTTTATATTTTATTTATTTACAACATAATTTTTCGGAGTATAAAATAATTGTTGTTTTATTTCTATTATTTATTTACAAGTATAAAATAAATAGAGAAGAAAACCAACACACATGTGTTATGTACAAGTGAGAGAGAGAGAGAATTTTATTTTATTTTTAATTTATTTTTCTGATTTTTATTTTATTTTTAGGAATATATACAAGGAAGTGAAAACACATCTTTAATTTTATTTTTGTAAAAATAAATTATGTACACATAGGATACATATATATAAGGTGGAGTGTCCCTATCTCTCTCTACCTATTTTATTTGGCGATCAGGCCAATGCTTGGCCCTCACTTGGGGTTCAGGCCACTCAGTATTTATTCTAAATACTTCCTTCTTTTTCTTTTTTTTCTTTATTCTTTTATTTTTGCACAAATACATGCTAATTATGACATATTAACACATGCATGCATAATGCTAAGTTATTGTATTTACACCTATTTACATGATTCTTTGCTAAGATAATTAGCTAAAATAAAAGCATAAAGAGTGATGAATAGGGATTCATCATTCCCCTATACTTTACCTTTTCTAGTCCCATAGCAAACACTTATTTGAAAAAGAAGTGAAAAGAGAAAGAAAAAAAGGAGAATCAAGATTGATTATTAAACTTGTCTTCATTAAATTGAAGTATGGGGCTCAGTCAGACCTTTGGATTATTAGTTTGTCGTAACCTTATTTGGACTTAGGTTCAAAATTCAACAACCTCTAAGTTCCACCAATCTATGGTTAAGACTCCTCAATAATCCAAGTCAGAACAAGTCTACATACACAAACTCTAATGACCAAGAATCTTTTCTTCTACTGTGCAAGTGATATGTAGCTCCCCACCTCAGAAATGGCAAATTAGCAGCCTTCCTCAACAAGGTAACTCTAATGCCCTAGTCTGGATGCTCTTTCCTCGAGGAGCGGGGTATTCCCTTCTAAGTTCAAGTACAACTGGCTCAAGAAGAGGAGGAAGAAGAGAATGGACCATGACTAGTGTAGCCATGTATCCTTGGGAGCCCAACCAGTGTAGCTAAGTCTCCCTGCTGCAAGCTTCATGAGATGAGAATGGATAACATAAGCTTCGCTTTATTTGGCTATATACACTCCGGTGGGTATTTTATTTTCTATCAGACCCGCTGCAAGCTTCATGAGATGAGAATGGATAACGTAAGCTTTGCTTTATTTGGCTATATACACTCTGGTGGGTATTTTATTTTCTATCAGACCCACCACTTTTTTGGAGTTTTTCTTTCTTTTGCACATTTTTTTGATGTACATATGTACAACATATCTACATGGTGCAGCATATATACATAAGTAGTTTTTTCTCTTGAGCCAGTAGACTGTCCCTCTTTTGAAGCATTATTGCAACCCACAACTCATGTCTTTAGACCTCAATGCCGCCAGACCAAGTTGAGATGCACCTCCTTCACTAAAAGAAGACGAGAGGTTCCGCCTAGAAGTACTACCCTCGTATGCTACCCCAAGCCAAAGAAGACTGCCTCCTCACCACCTCATCCGTAGAAAGATATGTGTAAGGTGTTGGAGCAAGTAAAGCCATTGTATGTGAGAGTCATGTGTGCATTGTTAAGTGTTCTACTTAGGCTCATCAAGATGACATGTGATCATAGCCTAGTGGACTCAAAGATTTAAGTCACTAATGGACCTGAAAAGTCTTAACCCTAAGCCCTATAAGGTTCCTCTGGGAATTAGGTGGATTAAGGTCTTAACCAAGCTCCATTTTCCAATTTAATTCCAGGCTAGTTTAAATGTCAACTATGATTCAGAAAAAGTGTAGAAGTATATACAAAAATATTTTTATGCAAATTTTTGAAAATGTGTAAAATTTTTGAAAAATGTTTGAATGAATGAATGAATGGATGAAGAAGTTTTGCAAACTATTTACACACATTTACACAAGGGTTTTTGCAAACTTTTATTTTTCAAACATTTTACAAAAATTTTGTACTATATACATAATTTTGATATCAAAATATTTACAAACTTTTTACACACAAAACATTTTTACAAAGATTTGTACACAAATAATTTTTATAAATAGCTGTGTATGTGCAAGAAAGAATTTTATATACAAGAGAAATTTTTAAATTTTTATGGTTTTTAGATAGAGGATTTTAGCCATTTTATTTATTAACACACTCACACAAAGTACGAGTTATGGCTAAAGTATATATGAAATGTATATGACACCTCCTATACCTAGCTCGAACGAAGTCCTCAAAGTTGATCAAGAGCGTTGAAGAAGACATAACTCGTGCTTAGTATAGGGAAGTGAAAAGAAAATCTATACTACAACGATGAATCAAAGAATAGAATGAAAGGATCTCGGAGTTTCCCCCTATATTTAGGATCAAGTAATCCTAAGTATAGCAGACTATACATAAAGGGAAATCCGAGTGGAAGAATGTACAGGGTCTGCCTCCCCTATACTTAGGGTAAAATATCCCTAAGTATATACAGCAAAACAGAGGTAAAAAGAATCAAAAGAGAAATCAAAAGTATGACACCCCCCTATACTTAGGGTAAAGAGCACCCTAAGTATAGCATAATTATAAGATGCAAATGGGTGTTGGACTGAAGAATAGTATGATATGGACATCTGGATCTATACAATGCGGAAGACGGTGATAATCAGGCGTGAGATGCAATATATGTGAGTCAAAGACCACATCTCACTCAAAATGAATAAGGGCGACGTCAACGACCAACGTCTCATGATCTAGATATGGTTTGAGCCGCTGCCCGTTAACACGAAAGGTAGAATCAGATGACATTTCGGATATATCAATGCTCCCATTGTCATGTACCTTTCGGACCAGGTATGGTCCCTTCCATTTGCTCTGCAACTTCCTTGGAAATAATCTAAGCCTAGCATCGAACAACCATACTCTCTGATCTGACTCAAACTGCTTGTGGCTTATATGAGAATCATGCCACTCCTTCACTCTCTCCTTGTATTGTAGGCTGCTCGAAAAGGTTGAATCTCTAAGCTCCTCCAGGGCTGCCAATTCTGCCTTCCTTTGGTCTCCTACACTCATTGGATCCAATAATATGTCTGTGGCAACCCAAAGTGACTTGTGCCTAATCTCAACAGGTAAATGGCAGGGCTTTACATAAACGAGACGAAAGGGAGATGTACCCAAAGGAGTCTTGAAGGAAGTCTGATATGCCCACAAGATCGAGTCCAAAAGCTGTGACCAATCCTTTCGGTCAGGGCGGACTACCTTTTGCAATATAGTCTTGATCTCCCTATTTGACACTTCAGCAAGACCATTAGTCTGAGGATGATATGGAGTGGCTACTCGATGGTTAATGTTGAATTCGCTAGCAAGGACATGTACCTTGTCGTTGACGAAATGAGACCCCCCGTCAGATATCAAAACTCTAGGCACCCCGAACCATGAAATGATATTCTTTCTCAAAAATATGCAAACAGTCCTACCATCTGCGGTTCGGGTGGGGATGGCCTCAACCCAATGACTAACATAATCAACAGCCAACAAAATGTACTCAAATCCCTGACTGTTAGGGAATGGACCCATGAAATCGATGCCCCATGCATCAAAAACCTCACAGAAGTGAATGGGATGCATCGGCATCATATCACGCTGTTCACAAGTGCCCATCCTCTGACATTCAATACACCTCTTCACGAATTCATCAGAATCCTTGAAGAGGGTAGGCCACCATAGGTCAGATTGGAGCACTTTCTGTGTTGTTCTCCTCCCAGAGTGATGTCCTCCTGCCTCAAGCTTGTGGAAGTATGTGAGGACGCTATGGTGCTCCTCCTGAGGAATGCACCGATGCTAGATGCTATCCCCTCCTTCATGATAAAGGATGGTATCCTCCCAATGGTAGAACTTGTCCTTTGCAAGGAAGGTCTCAAGTCGCTGCCTGGGCCGACCTTGTGGAACTTTCTTGGCAACAAGATAGTTAACAATGTCGTCATACCACGGGAGCGAGGCGATAGCAAGGATCGCCTCATCTGGAAAGGTCTCAGAAAGGGGATCAGTCTGCTCAGATTCCTCAAGATGCTCTAATCGGGAGAGATGATCCGCCACCACATTCTTGACTCCAGGATTATCCTTAATCTCAATGTCAAACTCCTGGAGTAGAAGGATCCATCTAGTCAGTCTCGCTTTGGCATCCTTCTTTGCCATGTGGTACCTGATGGCGGTGTGATATGTAAAGATAGTCACCTTTATCCAATGATGTAAGATCTGAACTTATCTAAGGCAAAGACTACGGCTAGCATCTCCTTCTCATGATGGTATAGTTTCGCTGCACGGCATCCAATTTACGGCTAGCGTAGTGAATGGTAAATGGCACTCCATCCTTCCTCTATCCCAGCACGGCCCCTACGGCAAAATCGGAGGCATCCGTCATGATCTCGAATGGGAGAGACCAATCAGGCGGCTGAAGGATAGGAGACTCAACAACTAGACTCTTGAGAGTCTCAAATGATGCAAGACACTTATCATCTACAATGACTCGGTGTCTTTGGTCAGCAAATCAGTCAACGGTCGGGCAATCCTGCTGAAATCATGAATGAATCGCAGGTAGAAACTGTTGTGACCTAGAAAAGACCGTAACTGTCGCAGGTTGGATGGTGGATTGAGTTTCCTGATGATATCCACCTTGACCGGATCAACCTCCATGCCCCTATTGGAGATGATATGACCAAGCACTATCCCTTGAGTCACCATGAAGTGACTCTTCTCCCAATATAATACAGGATGGACCTTGATGCATCACTGAAGGACACGGTCTTGGTAGTCAAGACAAGCATCAAACCCATCACCATAGACTGAAAAGTTGTCCATGAAGACCTCCAAGCACTCACCCACCATGTCCGAGAAGATGGACAACATGCACCTTCGGAATGTCGCCGGAGCGTTACATAGACCAAAGGGCATCCGTCTGAAAGCATATGTCTCAAAGGGAAAGGTGAATGTGGTCTTGTCCTGGTCTTCGGGTGCAATGGCCACATAGTTGTAGCTGGAGTACCCGTTAAGGAAACAGTGGTGACTCTTCCTATCTAGACTCTCTATAATCTGATCAATAAAAGGCAGCGGGAAATGATCCTTCTTGGTGGCCTGGTTCAATCGTCTGTAATCCACATAGACCCTCCAAGAAGTGGGTACCCGGGTAGCGATCGCCTCTCTAGACTCGCTCACAACTGTAGTGATGCCCATCTTCTTGGGTACCACATGTAATGGACTAACCAACTTAGAGTCGGAGATGGGGTAGATAAAATTGGTGCTCCACCATTTCGAGATTTCCTTCATGACAACCTCTCGAAGGTTCGGGTTCAGCCGTCACTGGAACTCCCGCGATGGCTTGGCGTCCTCTTCGAGTTAGAAATGGTGGGAGAATCGGTCCGGACTTATCCCCTGGAGATCAGCTACACTCCATCCTATCGCCTTATGGTTCTTTTCAAGAACCTCCATCAAACGAGATTCTTGCTCTCCAGTCAAATCTGCTGAGATAATGGCTGGGTGCATCTCATGCTCACCTGCAAAGAATATATACTTCAGTGACTACGGCATGGCTTTAGCTCTGGGCAACTGGGAGCTGGCAAATCTGGCCTCTGAAAAGTCTGAGTGAAAGCAACGAAATCCGCATGGGAGAGCTCTCGCTGATCATGAAAATTTGGTGAAGACTGCTCTGCTGGTGTATATGTACTCTGTATCGGATCAGTTTCCACCCTAGCTGCTGGTTCTATAAGAATCGGACATGGAATCAACTCATCAAACTCTGCCCAATCAATATTTAACTTCGAGGGATCTAAATCTGAATCACCTCACTCTCCTGAATGCGGTCTGCTGCCTCGAATGTGTCCTCTGCCAAGAGTGTGCTCTCCAAGCTCTCCTCTGCTGGAATTTGGAAATATGTGGTATATGAGTGTGAGAGGATGGCTTGTGAAACGGGGTCTGACCAAGCGGCTTCATCATCTGTGATCACAAAATCGCACTCCTGGTAGACGTCTTACTCTGCCTCTGTCATCTACTCTGAATCGCTGAGCTGCTCTGAGCAGGCTGAATCTCGTGCTCTGGTCTCATCGATCGTCTCTATTTGTATACTCTCGCCCTTGATGCGAAAGTATACCTTCCCGCTATCATGATCGGACACTACCTTGGCTGTGGCCACGAACGGGCATCCTAGAATGATGGGGGTATCGATCACAGACTCAGGGATCTCCATATCCAAAACAACGAAGTCCATGGGGAATTTCAGGCCCTGAATTGTGACGACCACGTACTTCAACAACCCCTTCGACCTCTTAACAGATCTATCAGCAAACTGAAGGACTGTCCTGCTCTGTTGAAGAGGGCTGAACTTGAATCGGACGATTAAGGCTACCGGAAGTAGGTTTATGGAAGACCCACTGTCTAATAGAGTCCGATTGAACCTCTGCTCATGGATATGACATCTAACATAGGGAGCTCCTGCATCTGGCCTCTTGGCTGGCAGACGGTTCTGAATGGTGAAGCAGGTGGCACGAGTGAGCACATAGATCTCTGCATGATGGTTCCTCTTCTTCCTATGAATGGTGGTCTTCTCTCTATGGTTCCTCTGGAAGAGAGGGATGTGCTCGAGGGCCTCCTGTAGAGTCAGCTGAATCTGAAATCTATCTATCATCTGTTGGCTGAACTTTAGCTGATGGGACTTTTTTGGATTTTTTTTATTTCCCTTAGCCAAGCGGAGTGCTTGAGGGAAGGGGATGGATGGGCCCTCCTCATATGGAGGGATAGGAAGGGGTCCCTGCTACTGAGACGAAACAAAATCCATACACATATCTCCAGGCATCGTAGATGGACTCGCAAATACAGAACCCTTTCCTTTATTATTTTTTGAATAGTCTCGAGATACAAGAACAAAAGGAAATGTAACAGGAGTAGAATAGGTGGCCTCAGTACCACCCGCGGCATCTGGACTTGTGGCATCAGCACCGCACTCTGGCTCAGCATCAACATGTCGGGTGGCATCAACACCACCTCCTGCATCATGTGAAGCGACGGCTTCAGTATCGTCGGCTGGATCTATATCCTTGGTAGCGTCAGCACCACTGTCATCATCATCACGAGCGACATTAGCACCGCTCTCCTCCTCGTCTAGTGCTCCTGAGTCCTCATGGTGTCGTTGCTCAAACGAGGCGTCGCCGGCTGGCATCCTACCGCTCCTAAGTGTAACAAAGTCAGCATCAAAAGTATATGTAGTAATATCACCCAATGAGTCGCTAGGAGTGGTAACCTCTGTAAACTCTACCTGCTCAGACTTCTCTTCAGGTTGTTCGGATTCGGTTTGATCTGAGCGGTATGGCGGCCTTGCCCTTCAATATCTCCCTCATCTCCTGACGGAACTCGTCCATCTCCCGCCTGAAAGTGGCCTGTTGCTCGGAGATAAGGCGGGCTAAATCATCAAGTGTTGGGTTCTCATAGGCTGACCCATGAGAACCGGACGGGTTGCCTCTCTAGAAGTAAGGGTGTTGTTGTTGGGACGGATGAGGGGGATACTAGTGAGAATACTGTTGAGGTTGTTGTTGCTGCCTCTACGGTTGTCCATGCTGATAGGGACAAGGACCCTGCTGGTAGTATGGTTGTGGCTGTGGGAACTGGGGCTGCTGCTGCCGTTGACTGTACTGGCCACCCTGAACTGGAGGCTACTGCTCAGATGAGGCACCTCCGGTCGACAACGGAATCCGGGATGGTCTCGACGGATCCCAGGCTGAGGTCAGTCGTACCAAATCCTGTTGACTTCCATCAACGGCTCCTACTCGTAAGTGGGTGGGGGAAGGACTGCCAGGGGCTGATCAGGCTGGTAGACCACCATCTGAGTGTCCGGAGATGGTGGTAGCTGGACATACTGCTGCTGCTGCTGGAACGGCTCCGCCTGAATGTAGTGCACCTGTTTGTAGTGGGCGGAGGGATGGGTCGAACTGCTACTGCTGGGGTCAGCCCGTGACCTGAGACAAGGCTGAGAAGCCATCTGTTCCTCCTGGAGACACATGATCTGGGTCTTCACGTCACTCAGCGTTTGTGTCATCTAATCTATATAAGACATGCCCTGACACTACTTCTTCTCAATGATATCGATGCGGTCCAGCTTCTCGCTGATGATACCCATATCAGCGACCGACGATTCTACCTGTTTTGCGACGGCTGAAGATGTGGAAGGACCTGCAACGACCCGTGTTATCCTTTAATAGGACACGGCCTGTGGTGTGGGCTTCCCCTGTGTGTAAAGGCAGGTCTGGGACATGACTGTATAGTTCTCTGCCATCTCCTCGTAGATGACCCAGACCTGATGCTCATCCTTGGTGAAATAGGAACCCCCACAGGATGCGTTCACTATCCCCTGTAACTCCGGTGTACGTCTGCAGAAGAAACTCTGAACAAGGTTGGGCTTGGATATATCGTGATGAGGACATCGGTCAATGAGCTCTCTGAATCTGTCCCATGCCTCATGGAATTGCTCGTTGGGAAGCATGAAGAAGTTGTTGATGAGGGCTCGTGTTGCATTCGTCCGGCCAAGTGGATATTATTTATTCAAGTACTCGTACCGGAGCTGTTCCCATGATGTGACATATCTCCCTAGGTGCTTCAGCCAATAGGCTTCTCTGTCTACGAGGGAGAACGGGAAGGCCATCATCTTGATGGTATCCTCATCCACAAGTCGATCGTGGACCGTGTTGCAGATCATCTCAAACTCCCGGAGATGGAGGTGCGGCTCCTCGGTGGCAAGCTCATGAAATCTACGCAGTAGCTGGATGGTCTGAGGTGGGAGCTTGAAATCTCCCAGAATGGCTGGCAGTTGAATCCATCTATGTGTAAGAGTCACACTAGGGTTGTGCAACTCTCTCATCGGACGTGCGGGTGCTGCTGGCTGCACTGGCTCATCTGGTACTCCTCCCTCAGGAATGTCTCCTCCTCCACCGGCTCTGTTCTGCTCCTCTCTGTTCGCTCGCATCTGCGCCATCTCCCTGCGCATATCAGCCATGAAAGCCCCTTGGTCTCTGATTTGGCGTTGCATGGTCTCTAGGGAGGCTAACAGGGTATTGTCGATGGCACCTTGATCAAGTACATAGGTGTGGGCCTGGTTAGGTCCATCAGTGCGCTCCACGCAGCTAGCCATGGTCTCTACAAAGGCAAAAGACCCAAACTCAGGTGCCTCAAATGAATAAACATCTGTTGTGGTCTCTGCTCGGGCACCTGAGGACTGGTAGAAGGGTGGTCGAGGGGGAACATGGCAGAGTCAAACTCAGGTTTGGAGAGCGGGTATGGGCTCTCGCGAACCAACCTAGATGAGTGGACCGGAGTGCTCGAAAGCTATGCAGCCAAAGGCTGCCTAAGGGACCTTCGGCCCATCATCGTGATGTGGAGAGTGGAGGCGAATGAGATCTGAAAAACACACAAGATCGGGAAAACAAACCCCTAATTCACCTACTCAACGCGGAGCTGATGACTGTAAAGGTTCGGCCTTTTATCTTATCGATTTTATTTAGGTGAACAATCAGTCTATCAGAGTGATTAAGAAAGTTGTTGGGAATTCAACGCTCTCAAGAGACTGTCCCAATCCCAAGGCTAGATCTTTCCCAGCCAGTACAAGTTGCGGACCGTTTACCAGCTACCCGATCAACTCGCTCTGTTAAGGTTATCACAGCCAGCTTTACCGGAAATCAGAACGATCCTCACTAGAGAACAACTAACCCAAAACCAGTAGTCTAAAAAGAGGTCAGATATGGCTCTAGCCTAGTGTGCGAGTCACTCTCTCGCTCATCCAAACGACAATGAGGTGATTGCTATCCCAAGAACAATTTTTCAGTGAGGTGTCTTTTAGGGTCAAGTGTGTTTAGCAGTTCTAATTTTATATTTTTTCTTTTTTAGATATTTTTCAGGCAAACAACGCCTAACGAATTTTCTGATTCTCCTTATTATTTTAAGTCCAAAATCAGGGGGAGAAGTCGAAAAAGCCGATGCGCGGTCAAACACTATGATGCATGCAAAGTCAGAAATGTGTATCCGACGCCAGCTCTCTACATGCAAGGTGATCCGCACATAAAATAAAGATAGAATTAAAACCTCCAATATGATGCAAGAAGAAATCGGCCTTAGACAGAGAATTTCTACTCGATAAGAACAATAGCTAAATGGTCAACAAGAGGGGTCGGGGTCCTATCTCTGATGTCGATCGGTGTCCGCCACAACGGATCCTGTCAGCGCTGTATACAGCCTCTAGCGGCACATGACCTCTCAGGCGACCGAATCAGCTTTTTCTTTTGCGATTTAATTAATTAGGTCCACTTAGCGGTCTATAGGTACAGGCAAGCAATTAGGGATGGGGTCTTAATCAATTACGTCACAGTCAATAAAAATCATAAGTCCGGGGCCAAAATCTCCGAGAATAAAAAATATAAAGAAAATTCGACGAAAACAAAACAACCGTAAAAACCGCGGTGAGGTCCCCCAAGCACACCGGTGCTCAGTGAAACAGACCCCAATAGTAGGCCAAGTCCAAATCTGAGTCATGTATTATTACAATAATAATGGAAATGAAAATAAATATAAAGCTAAAACTCCTCCAAGGGTCCTGCTCCTCCTCTCCTACGCTCTCTTATGACTCGATGCAGAAACGAGCCGCCTCCGCTTTGCTCGGGTGCCTCGGCGCTTCTAAGAAAGCCACCCTTTCTCGTCGGGCCCTTGCAAGAAAGGGAAATAGAAACTAGTCAGATCACAGTTATAAAAATAAAATAAGAATAAAATAAAATGAATGAAAATAAAAACAATGAAAAAGAAATAAAAGCAAAAACAAAAACAAAAGTAAAAATCAAATAAGGAAAAATAAAAAGAAGAAGAAAATAGAAACAAAAATCGAAAAAGGAAAACCGACTACTAAGACGTGCTCCCCGGCAACGGCACCATTCTGATGAACGTGCACATGCAACTCGGGTTAAGGAATATCTAGGGTCGTTGCGATCCAAATCGCAAGGCACAATCAACAAGAAAAAGTAGACCGCCAACTAAATAAATCAAACACGAAAAACGAGGTAAACGGTCTTGCTAATTATTTAACCCGGTATAGCTATCAGGGTCGAACACAAGGAGCACTGAATGAAATCTACGAAGTAGTCAGGTAATCAAGAAAATGAAGAAATTTTGGTGGCTTTAAATTTTTAAAATTTTTTTTATGATTTTCTAATAAGAAAAGGAATAAATAAAAAGGCCAAAAATCACATTCAAGCAATTATTTAAAGGGCCAAATAATTCAAAAATTCAAAACAAAAGTATTTTATGTTTTTTTAAAATATGCAAATGTTTTTAGGAATTTTATTATGTTTTTCTGATTTTTATTTAATTTTCTAAAAATAAAAGAAGGCCAAAAACAACAAGCAATGTACAGCCTGGATATAAAGGAAAATTAAATATATTTAAAGTACTTATAAAATCCTAGCAGTAATTTTATGTAAAACTATAAAATAAAATCTACCTATAGAAACTGAAAATATTTTTTTTTGATTTTTTATGAATTTTTAATGATTTTTATAAGCTTTTTTAGTCTTTTACAATTTTTAGGGGTTTTATAAATGGGAATTCAACAAAAATCACATAAAAATTAAAACAAGAGAAAATAAACAATCAAGAATGTTTTTGGAATTTTTCAAGGCATTTTTTATTTTTAATTAATTTTCCAAAACAAACAGAGACACTTTTTAGGGTTTTTGAATTTTAGAAAATATTAAATAAAATCAAAATTGGTCACAAAAATTATTAAAATTCTACACGGTAGCAGGAGCCACGTGTAAAAAAATTCAGAATTTTTGGAGTATGTTTATATTTATTTAATTAAAAACAAGACACATAGATAACAGGGACCTAAATGCAACTTATTAAAGTTTCAGGACCAATCAATAACAAGCAATAAAAGCACAGGGTCAAATCTGCAAAAAGTCCAAATCCTCACGTGGGCAGCATGTGAACAAGGCACGCAGGGGTATAAATGCAAATCCTATTAATAAAGATTCATTCATTAACAACCATAAAGTCCAGAATTAATCATGCAAATAACCCAGAAGGTCACGTGATGGATCACATGATACACAAACGGTAGGACTGGAATGCAAATATAAAAAACTACAAGGGTGATATGCAAAAAGGTCCAACTGTAACTTTTATTTTACAAACTAAAACATAAACCAAAATAAACGCAGGATGAAAAGAGCAATATACCCATAGAGGCACGTGAGAGGCGCGAGGGGGACAAGTGTCGGCCGCTGATGGTGCGCGATCGTGCGGCTCTGGGCGCGTTAGATATCAGATCTGACGGTGTCTGCTGGTTAGGGATGTGGCACGTATGGGACCGTTAGATCTGACATCTAACGATCTAACACCTCCAGATGGACAAACGGACGGGATGACGACTAGGAGGTGGTGACTATCCAACGACGGAGGAGGCACCTGGAAGAACTGAGCCTGGGCGAACTTCGTTGAACCCAAGGATGCAATCCTCACCTCCGATGAAGGATCGGGAGGCACCGGTGAATCTGTGGGCCTATTCCGTGTCAGATTGCGGCTCGGATGGGCTCTCCAATGGTCGGATCGGCGAGGCGATGTAAGGGACCTGGAGTTGCTCCGGTGAGGATGGGCCATGGTTATCTGGGGGCTCTCCGCGTGCATCAAGACTTGCAAGGGACTGCTTTGACTCGGAGGCAAACTCCGGTCTAGGTTATTAGGGATAAACACTACAGAAGCGACGATGAATGGGTGCTGGTCTCTGACGAAGATGGTAGGGGAGACCTAAATCCTAATCTCGACATGATGATCGAGGCTCAAGGTGATCAGGTTACGTCGGGAGATAGAGGGCGAGCGTGTGGATCGATCAGAGCGGATGAGTGAGGGTGACGGAGCTCCGACCGGCTGGTCGGAGCTGGCGGAGCACAGGTGGCGTACAGATGAAAGATTTGATAGAATAAAGAGCTAAGAAGGGCTTCAAGTGCTCCAGGCGAGATGAACAGCGGGGTTATGGCCTCGACCACACTGCGGCGGGCAAAGGAGGCTTCTGGCGGCGATTCTCCAGCCACGAAGGGTGAGCTGTGTCTACACGGCACCAAATCGACCACCAAAGGTCGCCTTCGATGGCTGTCACCACGAGGAGAGGTTCTAAGGTATCGAGAAGAGGTGCGACGCGAGCTGAGGAGCCAGGGAGGCGTATGAAGAAATTTATAGAGCTTCCCAGGTAGCTGGAGAAACCGGGCCAGGGCACGCAATCCGAGAAGGATCTGTGCTTCCCTAGGGATCCGCGAGGATCTTGGATCCATGGGGAAGGCACAGGCAAAAATTCGGAGCAAGGGAATGCATGATCCGGACAGTGTAAATGGGAGAAGGAGGTCCGATGGGTCAGTCGGGTCGGGTCAAGCCCTAGAAGAGGGGGTTGACCCGTGTCAACGATCCGTTGTGGACCAATCAGAAAATAAGATTTACAAAAAGATTTAAAAATTCAATAAAAATACTAAATGGTTTTAAATTAAAAAGTGTATAAAATAAAAAATGTTTGTGATTTTTCAAACTAATTTTCTGTGATTTTTATTTATATTTTTGAAAAAATAAATTATTGTATATACAGTATAATGTATTATATACATGTATAATATTTTGTACAGTTATTTTTATTTTATTATTTTTACAAAAATGCCCCAATTTTAAATTTTATATTTTTACAACATAATTTTTGGAGTATAAAATAATTTTTGTTTTATTTTTATTATTTATTTACAAGTATAAAATAAATAGAGAAGAAAACCAATACAAATGTGTTATATACAAGTGAGAGAGAGAATTTTATTTTATTTTTATTTTTCTGGTTTTTATTTTATTTTTAAGAATATATACAAGGAAGTAAAAACACATCTTTATTTTTATTTTTGTAAAAATCTACCTATTTTATTTGGTGATCAGGCCAATGCTTGGCCCTCTCTTGGAGTTCAGGTCACTCAGTATTTATTATAAATACTTCCTTCTTTTTCTTTTTATTCTTTATTCTTTTATTTTTGCACAAATACATACTAATTATGATATATTAACACATGCATGAATAATGCTAAGTTATTGTATTTACACCTATTTACATGATGCTTTGCTAAGATAATTAGCTAAAATAAAAGAATAAAGAGTGATGAATGGGGATTCATCATCGGGCCTATCAGTCCTTCCCTATCTAGGACAATCAGAAGATGAGGATGATAAGTCAGATGTGGTTTTCGCCTATTTCTTGGATACTTTTGATGATCCGAATCTAGAGCTGAATGAGTTGGTGGCAATTGCTTCAGAGACAAATCCAACCACTACCAGCACAGAGCCAGAATTGATTGAGACAGATTTCCTCGATGACCACACTTTACCTGAGCTCAAACCATTACCCACAACCCTGAAGTACGCCTTCCTTGCAGGATAAGAGAGGGAATTTCCGGTCATCATCAGTACGCGATTGATCGAGGAGCAAGAATCTCACATGCTAGAGATCCTAGAGAGAAACCACAAGGCAATAGGCTAGAGCATCTCCGATCTCCACGGGATAAATCCCGCTCTGTGTTCACATCATATCTACCTTGAGAATGAAGCTAAACCCTCTCGTGAGTTCCAACGCAGGTTGAATCCAAATTTACGAGAGGTAGTGAAGAAAGAAATTGAAAAATGGTGCGACGTGGGTTTTATTTATCCCATCTCTGATTCCAAGTGGGTGGCGCCTATCCATATTGTCCCGAAAAAGTCAGGAATTTAGACGACCACCAATGAGGACAGAGAGTAGATCATGACACGATTACCCACGTCGTGGCATGTCTGTGTGGATTATAGACGCTTGAATGTCGCGACGAAGAAGGATCATTTTCCCCTACCATTCATCGATAAGAACTTAGAAAGATTAGCGGGAAAAGAATTCTTCTGCTTATTAGATGGGTTCTCGAGCTACAATCAAGTAGATATCACTCCTGAGGACCATGAGAAAACCACATTCACATGCCCCTTTGGTACCTATGCTTTCAGGCGCATGCCCTTTGGGTTATGCAATGCTCCTGGTGCATTTCAAAGATGCATGATTGTAGTATTTGTTGAGATGGTCGGTGAATTCCTAGACGTCTTCATGGATGACTTCACGATCCATGGTGATTCCTTCGAATCTTGTCTTAGAAATATGGATCAAGTCCTCAAAAGATGTTGTGAGGTCAATCTGGTGCTCTCTTGGGAGAAAAGTCACTTCATGGTGACGGAGGGCATTATGTTGGGGCATGTCATCTCCAAGAGAGGAATGGAGTTTGACCCTGCCAAGGTGGATGTGATCAGACGACTCCAACCACCAACCAACGTAAAATATTTGCGGTCATTCCTCGGGCATGTTGGATTTTACCGAAGATTTATCACAGATTTTTCAAAGATTGCCCGCCCGCTAACTGAGCTTCTAGGCAAAGGCATGGAGTTTATTGTTGATCACAAATGTCTTGATGCCTTTAAGCAACTTCAAGGGATGATCATGGACGCCCCAATCCTACAAGTCCCATATTGGTCTCTTCCTTTTGAGATCATGACGAACACCTCAGATTTTGCTGTTGGGGCTGTGTTAGGATAAAGGCGGGATAGTGTACCATTTGACATATACTACGCAAGCAAAGTGTTTGATCTCATCCAGCGTAACTATACAATTATCGAAAAAGAGATGCTTGCGGTAGTGTTCGCCTTTGATAAGTTAAGATCTCATCTCATCGGATCTAAGGTAATTGTGTTCATAGATCATACAACACTACGATACTTACTGGAAAAGAAGGATGCGAAGACGCATCTTCTTATGTGGATTTTACTTATCCAGGAATTTATCTTGGACATCAGAGATAAACCTGCAAAGAAGAACGTAGTATCTGATCACCTCTCCCATCTCATAATTCTTGATACTTCTGATGATACACCTATTCGAGACTCCTTTCCAAATAAGTCGTTTTTGTTATCGACTCACTCCCATGGTATGCCAATATAGTGAACTATCTTGTCTCCAAGAAAGTTCCCGAAGATTGGCCCAAGAGAAGCATAGACCGACTCAAGTCGGATGCGAGACATTACTATTTGGAGGATCCGATCCTTTTCTTTGAAGGACCGGATTGTGTCTAGAGGAGGTGTATTCCTCAGGAGGAATATCATAATGTCCTTACTCTTTGCCATAGTCTGGAATCAGGAGGACACCAATCTGGGGAGAGGAACGCATGGAAGGTTTTACAATGTGGCTTATACTGGCCAACTCTATTTAGCGATGCTCTCACCTTTGTGAAATCGTGCCCAGTAAGCCCGGAATGGGAGAAACCATTGGTTCCAAGGATGAGATGCTAATGCAGCCTGTCATCATTTGTGATGTCTTTGATGCCTGGGGTATTGACTTCATGGGCCCATTCCTGGTTATCCATGGTTTTGAATATATCCTTCTTACGGTGGATTATCTATCAAGGTGGGTGGAGGCTATCCCGACCCGAGTCGCAGACAGCAGGACTGTCTGTAAATTTATCAGAGATCATATCATTTCTAGGTTTGGGATCCCCAAAGTGTTTATATCCGATGGGTAGCCATTTTGTGAACAGAGACGTAAAGAAACTCGTAAAGGATTACGGCATCGAACACTGTGTCGCTAGTCCTTACCACCCACAGACCAATGGCATGGCAGAGGTGTCAAATAGGGAGGTTAAGACCATATTGCAGAAGCTTGTCCGCCGAGACAGGAAGGACTGGTCTCAGATCTTGGATCAAGTCCTTTGGGCCTATAGGACAGCTTACAAGACACCATTAGTGACCTCCCATTCAGAATGGTGTTTGGGAAGCTGTGCCATTTGCCCGCAGAGTTAGTGCATAAATCCCAATGGGTAATCAAGAAGTTCAATTGGAACACACACCTAGGGCAGAAATAGAGAGAAATGGATCTAAATGAACTTATGGAGATTAGAAACCGAGCATATGACAACAGTTTGGTTTACAAGGATAAGGTAAAGCGTTGGCACGATAGCTTTATCAGACGAAAGACCTTTGTTCATGGACAGAATGTATGGTTGTTCAATGCGAGGCTGAAGGTTTTCCAGGGGAAACTTAAATCCAAGTGGTTGGGTCCGTTCATAGTGCATGTTGTGCATGACAGTGGATGTGTAGAGATCTCGGATCTTACAGATGGAGCACAAACATCCCTAATTAATGAACAACTACTGAAACACTTTGTCAAACCTAATGAACAGTTAGTCCGTGTTGAGGAGATTATATTCATGCGTGAGGCAGACTCAGAAAACACACATAAAGCCACGAATGAGGCCTTGCAACATTGAGCTCTCACCATCAGCAGCATCAAAAAGATTCAGATCTTGATCCTTGTATATACTCACCTTCTTCTTGTGATTTTCTTTCCCTCCCTCCCCAGTGATTCGAATCACTCGCACCGGCTCTATATCATTTCATTTTATGGCTGTACTTAGGATAATTAGATCTTAAGTATAGGGGGAGAGTGACCCGAGTCTCTTCACCATTCATTGTACATCCTCCAGATCTCATCAGTTCTCACACTCACTCATGTCGTATACTTAGGCTGTCCAGAGCCTAAGTATAGGGGGGACCAATGCCCATCATGCATATATACTCATCCATTTCCACTCTTGACCTCGTCCGCCCCATTTTCGATCTTCTTCTACACTTGGGCTACAAGAGCCTAAGTATAGGGGGACGAATCGACTTCTATATTTTTTGTTATTTTAGCTCTCCTATGCTTAGCACGAGCTATGTCTTTTTCCTCGCTTTTCGTTCTCTGAGGACATAGCACATGCTAAGTATAGGGGGCGTGTATATATTACATATATACTTTACCCATATCTCGTACTTTCACGTATTTTCGCGTACTTTTGTATATATTATGCAATAATTACAGGGTGGGTAAATTTGAAAAAAAATTGTTGTATACCAAAAATTTATATATATTATGCAATAATATTTGTAAAAATTGTTGCATACCAAAATATATAGTCTTCTTATTTACTCTTGCGTATCACCCTTGCATTTCAAAAAAATGTGTCTTGCATTTCATTCATCTATGTAGCATGCCATCTGCATCTCATCTCCATATTTAGCATGCTAAGTGAAAAGTTAGTGGGTTCTGAACCAAGTTATGAATAGATGTCGAGGATGGATTTTATTTGACCTTAATCGACCTAATTTCAGAGGAACCTTATAGGAACTGGAGTTAAGATTTTTCAGGTCGAGTGACTTAATTCTTTGAGTCCGCAAGTCTATGTTCACACGTTATCTTGATGTGTCTAAGTAGAATATCTCGTATACACGCATGATTCTTTTTGACAGTGACCTAACTTGGACAAGCACCATGCACGTAGCTCTTCATTGATGAGATGGTGAGGAGGTAGAATCCTTTGGCTTGGATTAGCACACGGGTGGAAACATCTGTCCTCCTCTAGGGAGGGTAGTACATCTCAACCTAGTCTGGTGGTGTTGACATCTAAGGACGGGATGCTGTGGGTTGCAATAATGCTTCAAAAGAGGGATAGTCTACTGGCTCAAGAGGAAAGACTCTTGATGTACATGATGCACCTTGTATAATAGTTCAAAAAAGAAAGTAAAAAAGAAAAAAAGAGAACTCCAAATAAAGTGGGCAAGTCTGATTGAAAATAAAATGCCTGTCGGAGTCTGTATATTTGCAAGGCATATGCTTCAAAGCCTCATACCAGAGAAGCCTGCAGTTGGATGACTTGGCTACACCGGTCAAGCATCCTAGGATAGGTAGCTACATTGGCTACTGTCCATTCTTCTCTCAACCCCCTCTTCATGAGTTGGTCATACTTGAACTTAGAAGGGAATACCCCGCTCTTCGAGGAAAGAGTTACTGAACATGGGAATTAGAGTTATTTTGTTATTGGAGGGTGGTTCTTTGCCATTTCTGATGTGGAGAGCTATATTTCACTTACACAGTACAAGTAATATTCATAGTCATCAGAAATTTCCGTATGAGGATTTGTTCTGACCTGACTTTTGAGGCATATTGAATAGAAGACTTGTGGAACTTAAAGTCTGTTAGGTCTTAAATTCAGATCCCAATAAGGTGTTAGTAATTTGAGCCCGAGGCGAACCATTCCAACAATAAATGTTATTGTAATGTTTGATTTATCAATAAAAATTATTGATTTATTTTCACTCCCTTTCTGAGATTAAGTGAATGAATGCACTATAAGGTCCCTCTGGACAAGTAGGGTTATGTACCATGGCCATCTTAATAATCATATCGTTGTTGATTCAGTAATAGAATCATAGAGGCTGGTGTTTGGATGAATATCTAAGGAGTTAGATTGAGGACTCATCAAACACCATCAAATGATTGTTAAGAGATGATCTCCAGCCTAAGTAAGAGATGACAATCCTTTCTCATATAGGCTGATATCTGATTGGTCTCTTGATGCAGGTCCTCTGCATAGGAATAGAGATTCAGAGGTGTCAGATTTGTTAGGTCAAAGGGTTGACTTAACGAGATCGAGATAACCAAAGTCCTATGTCGAATATTATCACGATAAAGGTACACATCCTCTGACCGAAGACAGATGTATTGCTATATGTCTGAGTATGTACATTTGGCAGACCAATAGGTTGATGACCTAACCAAGGTCTATACGTCGGCAAGCTAGTGTGCATGTAAGGGCATATGAGTGATACGATCTCTCAAAGGGATCATACAGGTTCAATTCTGAACCGGAAGACATGAGCTCACTCATGAGGTACTGGGACCGATTAAATTCCATGCATGGTCGTCATGCTTTAGAAGCATGACACGAATTTGAAGGTATGATATATGCTTTCGGAAAGCATATGATCAATATCAAATCCCAATGACCAAGATTGAGAAACTTGATGATAAAACCCTGAAGATGACAGTATAAAATTGATCTATATCTTCGGGTTGATCAGAGGTCTTCCAGTTATGCAGGATGTACAGGTATTAGGAATACCTGAGGGTGATGTGATCATAATCGATTGTATAACCATGACGCTTCCATTTCGAGGGAGTGATGAAACAGGTCTGGATTTTAGTGACTCCTCTCAGTAGAGAAGTAATCTGATCTTGGTCCAAGTGTTGGACATTGATCTCAATGAGATTTTGATGCAATGAGAAGATTAGATTTGCGGCCTTGATTAAATCAAGTATTTATGAGAGAGTGAGATCTGGATTTGAGATGTGATCTCAATATCCAACTCACTATATGTGGAACAATACAATCGCCCTATCCTTATCTCGAAGTATCTGCGGAGAAAGCGCATTATTCTTGAAAGAGTTCGAGAATAATTCCAAGGTTGAATTATATCTAAACATTGAGAAATGGATAACTAAATGTGATTTAGTTATCATGAATATTGTGAATTTGATTCACATTATCTGAATGCATGAGAATGATTATCCAATGTAACTAATGTGATTTAATTAATGTGGATGTGGATAATGTGGATAGCACTATCCAATTATCCATGTATATTATAAATATGATTTATAATATATATTAGAGAGAGACTTATATGATTTATATTTGTTGATTAATTGTTAATGTGAACAAGATTCACATTGAATGATTAGATGAAAATATAATTATATTTAGTTTTGGGTTGTGAATGAGATTCACATAATTTCAATGGCTTGCTTGATATTTTCCACAAGATAATTTGGAATTATTTTTGTGAAAAAATATTTACGACAAGAGTCATGGGAGATATCATGAGATAATGATATCTCATGATATTTTGGGGAGATAGACCCATTCCTCCAAGAGGAGTGGACGGCTACAACTCTCCGTGTGGAGAGGAGTAGATGTCCCCTCTCTTTTAGGTATGGAAGTTGGTCTTCTCATTATCCTATCCCTAGTCAAATGTGATTTAATTCGAGATTAATTATATTGATTTATCAATATAAGTTAATTTAAACTAAATCACTTAATGTTTTCATTTTACAACAACATCTTAGACATTGAAAGAAACACAAATCAATCTCATCCATTTATTGTGTGTCCTCCATGGATTGGGATCCATGGATTCCCAAAATCCTATATAAGAAGAGGCATGCCTTGCTCTTCGAGTTGGACCATCTCGGCAAAGTCTCTCTCTCTCCCTCTCATTCTCACGCATACTCCATCTCTTCTCTCTTTGAGTGGTCGTCCACTCTCATAAAGAGAAGGTCGTCTTCGTCGTCACGCTCGCTCCGACGACTCTTGGATCTCCGTCATCATTGGTGTGTGGCGCTCGTGAAGAAGGCATTCGATCTCATGAGACGAGATCAGGAGATCCATCGCTTGGATCAACAACCGGGATTGCGAGAAGCACGTGATTCATCCCCGCGCTCACAAGCGTCTCCTCCGACGGATCGGACTTGAGACAGGAGGTCTCTTCTCTTAGAGGTTCGATCGCAACCACGCTCCAAGAGGTATTCCTATATCTTGTATGTGGTTAGATGAAACGATCCAAGAAATGTTCTTGGATCATGTGGTTTCATCATTTAAAATTTTTTAAATTCCGTTGCACCGTGCAGCTAGTGCGACAAATTGCTCTTCATCGTATACGATACGATGCACACGCTTCCGTGTTGCGCTTGAGGATCATCCCATATCCTTCATAAGGTTCCACCAGACAATTAATCCAAAGGTCAAGTCAAGCTCCATTTTCACCTTTTGTTCAAGACCTTGGTATGAAACCCAAAATCATTTCACTTTTGCATTTCATTTTAGTTGCTCGGGGACGAGCAAGGTTTAAGTATAGGGGGTTGATGAATATGTGATTCATCACTCTAGAAGTTGAAAATAGAGCTTTGTTCTTGAGCAATTAACTGCATATTTTCACTTATATTGCATAATTATCATTCATGAAAGTGTTAATAATATGTACATTTTAGCATGCATTTTCGCATTAGATAAGGAGCCAAATTCAGTTGTAAATATTCACCTATATATTAGCCAAAATCATCTATTTTTATATATTTTATACTAACTCCAAATCCAATAAATTCAACTTTATTGTGTACATATTATTAACACCAATTAAAGAAAAATATCAAAAAAATACTAACTTGTAAAATTGTCCAATAAAACCCAAATCCAAGTTTGAAACTATGAACCTTAAAATGTGCATATCTCTCTCATACAGTGTCCGATTTAGAACTACTCACTTTTAAAGTAATATACATTCAATGATCTTCAAAACAAGAATAATTTCATAAAAATCGGAGATCGTATGTGAAACTTGGGTTTTGGGCCCCTATTGTATATTGTACTTATTGACATTTTCACCCTTCTTTTTATCCCTTCATTTGACCTCGTTTCTGTTTTTGGTCAACATGAAACTTGTAGATCTCATCGAGATGTACAACTTTCATGTTTTTGAGTTTGTCCACATTCGACCTTCTTATTATCCTTTTTCTTGCATCTTCATCCGAATAACCTGATTGGGCCACGTGGTACTTTCTGGTTGCGCCACGTGGCCCGCTCTCCTTGCATCCCTCGCCTCTCTTCTCCACCATTTGATCACTCTTTGGAGATTTAATCCATGCCGCCCACTTCCAGCTGTGATCTCCACCATCAGATCATCTCCAGATGATATCTGATCTGCCCGTTTCCGCCCGCCTCTACTCTCGACACGTGTCGTCGTCTAGCGCCATCCAATCTCCTCTAAAGCACCTCAATCCTAGCTGCACGTTCCCGCTTTTTATCTCCGTCCTACGATCGATTCGAGATCATATAAGGATCGTCCATTTCCGCCCGCATATCCTGATGCCACGTGTCTTACTCTCGACCCTTGGATGCGCCTTGATCTTTTGATCAAGGCCGCTCCTCCGCCCCCATCTCTTAGCCGTTGGATCAGGAGATCCAACGGCCAAGACTTTGTCTTCCCCACCGTCCGCTATCGCCCTACTCCCATCTTGCCACGTGGTGCTATTATCACCCTAGATCTTGCCACCCTAGATCTAATCCAAGCCGCTCTTGAGCGCCTTCTCCTGATCGTTGGATCACGCGATCCAACAACCAAGAACCCTTTTTCCTCCTCCGGATTATCCTCACCCACATTGCCCATCTTTCCAACCATCCACGCCCTTTCCTTTTCCCTCACCTCTTCCTCCATCTTCTCCACTCTCCGACTAACCCACGAGGAAGACTCATCCACCCTCTTCCTCACGGGTACACACGCTACCCATGATTCCCTCTCCTTCGCTCCTTATCGGTCACGTAACCCACTCCTTCCGCCATCAGAACCCTAAGCTCCCCCTTTAAATACTCCCCCTCCGTTGCTATTCCAATCCATCTGTCATCATAGAGGGGGAGGCCCAGTTTTGTTAAGCTCTACGGTGACAACGTTTGAGGATTTCTAGAAGGTGACAATGACCTTCTACCTCCATTCAAGGTGAGATCCGACGTCGAGTACACCTCCGTCGTGCGAGCTTCCCCAAGCTTGCTCAGCTCCGCCCCTCCACCAAGGTGTTAAGCGATAACCAAGAGTCGGCCCTTGCTAATCCATTCCAGGTGAACTCTCTTTCCCTTACTTCTTCATCGTTCCTCTTGTCGCTTTTATTCTTCATATTCGATTTCTACCTCTTCCTTCTTTGCTCTCGTCTCCTTCTTCCACTCTAATCCATCCAACCTTCATCATGATGCCTTCACACTCCACCTATGCAATCACCCATCGACATCTGTGATGCATGCAACCGGCAAGCCTCGAGCTTGCTCTTCAGCACTTCCGCCGCAACCACCTAAGCTACATGCCGCTCCACCGACTCTGCTCTACCTCTCCTTGGCGGTCAACCTCGCCCACCTTCGCATGCTTCATTGAGCTCCACTCCGCGCAAAGCAGAAGCTTCGATCTACCAAGCCACAGTCGTGTATCGACTGGGCGTCTCCCTCCAACAACCAACAGCAGCCCTTCTACTCCTCCCCGACTCCTCGCATCGGAGCTGCTTCGTTGCTGTAGCGTACACTGCCCACGCATGCCTCTAGCTTCGTCATCAACCTCACCTCCTTGGTCGACTGTCGGACGAGGCTTCCTCCACGAGCTGCAGCTACCTCCACCGGGACTCCTCTGGCGTACCTCATCGCCCTCTGCAAAGGCCGTTGTGCCTTCATCTTTAACTTCAGGTCGCAGTACATGCATCGCTCGATTTTTATCAAGCGACAACTTGATCAGGTCGTACACAGCCGAGCCTCAACCCCCATCCTTAGCTTCGGGTTTTGACCGAAGCTCCGGATACCGCGACGTGGAAGTCAGACCCGAAGCATACGTCGAACCTGCCTTGCGCATGTCCCGCACGTGAGGGTGCGGAAGAATTGCACTCAACCTCCGGAGATTCCAGGAAATCACGTGCATGACCCCTGCTACTGGAGAGCATGTGCGTGTCACGTGGTACGGTGGGAGACTTACGCACATGCCCCGACCTTTTCCGTAAATTCCGTTAATACCCCCGCTTTCCAGGAAGCACATGAGGAGCACGTGTCTTCCTGGGAATATTGTATAAACACCCTCAGGCGTATAGGTAATTACATTCGAGTCCTGTAAGCATATTTCTTTCATCAATTTTAATTCTGTATTGCATTTTGAACCATGTATTTGCATATCATTTTCGACATTCATTTGGCATCATTTTATTTGTTCAAAAATTACATATTATAGAAGAACTCATGCTTTATCAGTGTAAATATTTTTCTGAATTTTCTGAGCCATGGTTTATTTAATATGATTATTTTTGTGGAAAATTGAATTTTTGCCCACTGATTACCATTAATTTTTAAATTATTCCTTGCTCTAAAAATTACCAAAAAATCACAGCAGGTATAGTTTGAGTAGTTCTATTTTGTGCCCAAAAATCATGTCGTATACGAGGTCTAAATAAATTAATTGGTATTTCACTTAATTGATTTCCAATAAGTCAGAAATTGATTATTTTTGAGGTCTAATAATTTTCCTGGATTTATCTCACATAGAAGTATCTAGGATAATTTTTATCTCGGAAAATAATTTAATTTGGTATTTATTAAAATTAAAATTTGCAAAAACACCCGTATTCATATTTAATTTGTAGTTAACTCATATAGAGTCGAAAAAATCCAAAAAATTTAGGGTAGCTTCATTTCATCATAATTGACATTCTGGCCAAGTTTGAAAATTTGTGTACTTAATCTTATCATACTTTATATTCTAACCCTCGAACTTGGTATGAATTGCATTGCATTTTTAATTGCATAAAAAACCATAAAAAAATATTCTCTTCAAAACCTAGCATCTAGAATGACTAAAAATAAATTAATCTAAGGAGAAAGTTGCCTCCCTGAGTTCGACTGTGGGCTTGCCCAAGTAAAATAAAAATTGCCGCTCGAAATTAATTGATTTATTAATTAAAGTGGTTTTTGATAAATCCGAATTTGTCCGACTACAACAAATGACCGCATTTATTTTAATCGTTAATTTGATTCAATAAAGAGGGCTAAATTAGGGTCTGTCAATCGGTCAAGAGCACGGTAGGGACGTCCTCACGAGCTGCTCTAGTGGGGTAAAGGTCAGGAACGACGGTCCGTAGCCGGGGGTGTTCTCAGAAGGTCCCAGGACCTCAGAGGAGGTCTTGACGAGTTGTGAAGCCTGGAGCTACTGTGCCTTGGTGTTTTGACCTCCAGATGAGGTTCCTTCGTGTTATGTCATGCATAGCTAAACAACAGGGTCGAGGGCAAAGTGCCTCGACCTGTTAAATCTTGAAATAGGTGGGTGGTGGGGTGTTGCGTGGCCCTCCGACGAAGCGACGGTGGAGGAGGGCTGGTATCTCGTTCCTGGGCGAGCTGAGAGGGATGAATGTGTGGAGAAGGTGGGACGAAGTCTCGTGAAGGTGGTTGGAGGTTTAGAGTGTCCAGAAGGTAGTCCGGCTCTAGTGACCGGAGCTAGGAAATGAAGCTCTACTATTCTCATGAAACAAGAATCAAATGCTGAAAAGGAAGAGAACTAGGCTACCTGATGTATGTTGTCGTCTATGCTGGAGGTCAGAGACCTCCGGGAGTCATGGCCTCGATGGGTCGACGGGCCCAGAGGCTTAGCCCATCTCACGGTGGAGTACGGCGAAGGAATCGCCAGATCAGAGGCGCGTGACTCAGACACCTCATTGCGCGTTCCCCTCTCACGCGTTGTCACTCACGGGAGGTGGACGAAGCTCCTAGGATGAAGAGTGGCGACCAAAGATGCGGAAGAAGGAGGAGCTTCGCGAGGCTTTATAGTCTGTAGGGTCCGAGAAAGATGGAACGTGGGCGTGCGAACTGAGGGTTGGATCCCTAAGGATGTCATCGGGTGTGGATCATGAATCTTCCCTCTCTAATCAAAGCCGCTGCTCGAAGATAAACTTGATCCGATTGGGACTATAGAATTCGGTAAAAAGTGAAGCAAATCGAGTCCGAGCGAAAAAGGAGGCAGAGGGGTCAATTGACCTCGGTCAACAAATCCGACGTGGCCTAATCAGACGGAGCCGAGGAAAAGGACAAAATACGCTACACGAAAAAATTGCTAGAAAAATAAAGAAAATAAAATTAAAAATAATAAATGAATTTAAATTAAAAAATGGATAAAATGAAAAGTGTTTATTATTTTTCAAGGAATTTTTCTATGATTTTAATTATTTTTCAAAAAAATAAATTTGTGTATATACAATATATAGTGTTATATACAAGTATAATATACGTAAGTATTTTGTACAATTATTTTTATTTTGTTATTTTTACACCAATGCCCTAATTTTGTATTTTATTTATTTTCAACATATTTTTAGCCAAGGTCGAACACATGGAACAGTGATTTTTAGTTGCATGGTTTTTAAATCAAATTAAATAATTAATAAATGCTCGATTAATTTTTGTGTGGATAAAATATACAATGCTATGAGATGCAAATGCAAGGAAATATACAGAGATGATTAAGCTCAGGACCTGTGAAGTAGAAAATTCAAATCTCAATGAAATTTATCAATTAATTTCTCAAGCAGGTAATCACAGATCGAAAGATATTAACACCAAGAAAGATCTATTAACTCCAAGTTATAGGACAATAGATTTATCAATTCAATGTAAATTGCCTTCTCCAAGTTAATAGTCAATCAACCAAATAGAGAGTAAAAAATATTGATCCTCTATTTAACCTCTGTAAAGATTAAATTATTGGGAATAATCAACAATAAAAACAAGGGGTTAATCAAATTGAAATCCTCAATCGAACTCCTACAATAGATTTATCGTTAATTTCTCAAGCAATATGTGGCACAGGTATGCCAAAATTAGCCTGCATGTGTCAACAGAAGTCCTCAAATAATAATTGACAATAAACAACCTCAAATCTGTTCACAAGCTATGCTAAATGGTAGAGCATGAAACTAGCTTCAAAATGACATATTATATGCTCAAAACAGAGTTTGTATAAAAAAGATATGCTAAAATGAAATTCCAGGGACTAAAATGTAAATAAAATAAAGTTTTTCTTGCAAAGAGGTCCTTGGAGGGGCTTATCTGTAATTTATAAAAGTCGGAGGGGTCCCACTGTAATTTACCCCCGACGGGGTATTTTTGCAATTTTTGAAAATGTCAGGGGCCTTTTCGCAATTTTCCCAATGCGCACGTACATATACGTGCTCCATCGGCTCAGAGGTGGACCCTGAGGCTCGGGGAGCCGAGCCTATGGTTCGGGCCCGAGCCTGAGGCTCGGGCGTCCGAGCCCGAGGTTCGGGCCCGAGGCTGTGGCTCGGTCAACCGAGCCTAGGTAACAGAGTGCTGGAGCTTCGGGGCACCGAGCCTCGAGGCTTGGAGGCTAGCTCGGGGGCCCTCCACATGGCAGCCCAGCAGCCGTTGGATCAAGGGCTTCACCTGATCCAACGGCGACTGTGATTCGCGATGGCGGGCGGACGTGCCGTGCGGTGAGGAGGCGGCTGCGCTGCTCCTCAGCCGACACACGGCGCGAGGGGCGGTGCGGGGAGGTGAAGGCGGAGCGACACGACGAGGGCGGAGTCGACACGGTGGGCGCATGCAGAGTTGACATTGGTGCGGTGAAGGGTGGCTCCCCTGCGCGGTGGAGGGCGATGGAGCTCGGGGCTGCGAGCGGGGCCTTGGCTGAGGCGAGGTGCGGACCTGCAACGTCAGTGGAAAAGAAGCTACGAGAAATATACGTCTACCGTCCCAATTTTTAATTCGGTGATCACTGAAGAATTTAAGTGAGCAGAAATATACGTCTACCGTCCAGTCCCAATTTCCTTTTAAAATTATGTGACAAAACAAGAGAGAAATTCGGGAAAAGTTGATGCACGCGAAAACAATGATGCATGCTAAGTTAGAAGACTTACAGTAAATCCTCGCAATCTTCATGTGTGATGCTAGACAGAAATTGAAATTTTATTCTAGATGAAATGCAAGCCGATGAAAAACCGCACCTAAGCAGAAAGTTCTATTAGCGGGAAAGAAATGAGTTAACTTTTTGGCTAAATTGAACGATCTATGTGCGTCTCAATTAAAGTGAAGTGTGGCTTAATTCCTACAAGCACATCAGAAATTAAAATGCTCTTTAGAGATGTAGGTGCAGGTCTAGCCTAATCGCCACTCAAGTCGGGCCCCACCCTCACCGAAGAGTGAAATAGGGCATGACCCACCATAGAATAAAGTTCGAGGTCTTGTTACATACGCGAGAGTCCAAACGGACACCGCTGTAAATAAGCAATTAATTACAAAAATTTAAAAATTGCAGGAATTAAAAACCTAGACTCTACGCTCTCTCACGACTCGACTCGATATTAAATTAATTGCGGATTTTAGGAGGTCGGTGAAGATGCCTCGGTTTCTTGAAAAACCGCTCCACATATGCCGTGTACCTTGCAAGAAAAATAAGAGAGATAATGTAAGAGAGTGAATTAAAAAATATATAAAAACAAATGCTGAATTAAATTGCAGAAAAAAATGGGATTTACAATGAAAAAATCAGGGGTCAGACTACCCGAATACGGAAAATCGAACAAAAATTTTCAAGACAAAAAGTATTGGGGATGCAGCAGGAAGTGAGGGGAACTCGGGTGAGTTGCCCGAAGGCCCTGAGCCTTTCTTTAGAGAGTTCAGTCCCAAAATCCCTTTGGGCGTCCTAGGGTTCCCTCGCCTCCGAGCGCCTGACCCTCAGGGAAGATCAGCATTCAGCCAGAGGGCCCTCTTTCATGAAAACCTATGGCATGGGCTCACACTCACAATAAGGCCAGGGTCCAGATAGAGAGTTTGCCCTTCCATCGCTTGCTAGTCTAGGCCGTCCGCCTATTATATATAACGCGGATCTCGACTCTGCTTCGTCCTCGCTGCATTCTAAGTCGTTTGCCTCCCCGACAACGGCGCCATCTGACGAGTCCGAAAATGCCCAGTTAAGAATGTGTTTTTATCGTTCGGCTTAAAGAATGATTAGTCGTGCGTTGTAGGCGGCAATCGGAATCGGTCAAGAAAATACCACAAATAATTTATTCAATTTTTAATCTCATGGTTTTATGTTTATTTTACTTGGGTAAGTCCCAAGGTCGATCATAAGGAGGCAAAGGAACAACCTAGAGAGATGTCTATCAAAGTTCGTGTTTGGTTTTTGAGGCGGTCTTTTTTTTGGAATTTTCAATGTATTAAGAGGGTGCAAAGTGCAAATTTGGCCTATTTTAAAGACTAAAATGAAATTTAATTCAAACAATGTCCGAAAAATACAAAACTGGGCCATAATGTAAATTATGATGAACTGCATTGTAATTTTTTTTGGAATTTTTGGATGCAATAAGATTTTTTATGAATTTTTAAATATAAACAAAATGATTTTTAATATTTAATTATAATAAATATTAAACCTCCTTATTTTCAAGAAACAAAATTATCTAAGATCTATCACTAGATGATGAATCTCAGAAAAATCTTAAACCTCGAAAATGCAGGGTTTAATACCTATTAAAAATTAAATACTAAAATATGCAGAATGATTTTTACAGAGTAAAGTATGTATGCAAATGCAATTATTTTTGGGCATAATGTCAAGCACAATTAATTCTACAATATATGATTTTTCGGGGATTATTAGAGCAATGAATAATCAACTATGAATTTCAGAGCAAGAAATGGGCAAAATACACAAATTTCCACAAAACAATTAATTTATTAATTAACCACTTATCACAAAAATGCCCACAATATGTCAAACTGTAGATAATTAATTGACAAACAAAATGCTATTTTTTGATTAATACAATAGTGTAACAAAGGAGTCCAAAATTGTGGGGGATTATTGGGATATTTATGCAGAATAAATACTAAATAATGTAATATAGGGATGGAAATGAGATTACCTATACTTGTGGGGGTATTCTTGCAAAACTGCCACTAGTCACGTGCCAAGCACGTGACCTGGTTGGTGGGGGCGTGCGCGCAATATGAGGGACCTTCGAGGGCTGGGATGCAATTGACCCAGCGGGTCACGTGCAGATCACGTGACCCATGGGGCTTGGGCTTTGGCCGTCGTTCCCTGCCTCACGTGCTCGGCACGTGGCGGGGCCTCGGGGCTGACGCCCGGTCCTGGTGGAGTGCACGGTCAAGGCTCACCAGCCAAGGCGGAAGCGAGGCGGTGGCGCGGTGGCTGTGGTCGGCGTTTGACGGAGCGCGAGAGGCGGCGGAGGACCGGTGGAGTCAGAGAAGGGTCGGCAAAGAAGATGAAGGCGGAGCAAGTCGGCGGTGGTAGTTGAAGTTGCACTTGGCAGAGGAGCGACAATTGGAGAAGAAGGCGGTGGTGTGGTTGGAGCTCAGCACAAGGCGGAGCTGTCGATGATGGAGGCTATGGCGTTGTTGTTGGCGATACGTTGATGTCACTGGCTCGACGGCGAGTTGCCGGAGTAGGAGCAGCAAGGCCCGTGGAGGCGCTACGACGGCCACGCGGGAGGGGGGGGGGGGGGAGGATGTGTGGCCGGATCACGCCGGAGATGGGTAGGCGGGCTGTCACCACCGCCTCCTTGATGCTAACGGCTGATGATTTCTTTAAGGTGTGGTGGCGATGCTTAAATAGATGGGGGTTGTCGTAGGGAGAGGGAAAGAGATCGCGGAAGGGGATCGGAGATTGGAGAGATTGATCGGGCGGCGAGATACCATTCGCGGAGAGGAGGCTGACGAAAATCATGGGGCGGCGGAGCTCCAATTGGGAAGGGATGCTTGCCGGATATGGAAGGAGGATGGTTGATCAGAGATTGAGGATACGCGGCGGGCGGTCGCGAGATATGCGGGTGGCGGCGGCGAGATTTGACCGTGGGATTAGCAGCGCAAATCACGGGTGGCGGTCGAGGGATTGGGTGGAGATGCTCTGGAGAAGACGAAACACAGTGGCCGTCCGATCAGCCGAGATCGGACGGCCACGATAGGACCACGTGGCACGCAAGGGGGGTGCAAGGAGAGGAAGGCACGTGCGACGCACGTGCGGGCCATTTAATTAATTTTTTTAATTTATGAAAATGATATCTAATATTGCGAAAAAAGGCTGACACGTGGCGGCACCAGGTGCTGCCACGTGTCAGCTCCAGAAAATTCTAAAAATAAAACCTTTGTAAAATCTATAAAAAATAGTAAATGACCTCGGATCAAAAAAGTTTCTTCACGAAAATTGCTTGTCTCGATGAGATCTACAACTTTTATGAAGACATCAAAATCAAAATCGATCATTTGCACAAAGTGATATTTTTGGGGTATCCCATGTACATAGAATACCTTAGTTTTGGGGTTTCGTAATTTTTATGTCATTTTTTGGATCAGATAAAAATTCGGAAAAATTACGGTAAAATCAAATAGAAATAAAAACACCTTAATCTAATTTTTTTGGATTTTTATTAATTGAAAAAATATGTATATAAAATATTAGGTCAAAAACCGCTAAAATACACAATGTACAAAAGAGGCCCAAAACCCAACTTTCACATATGAGCTCGGATTCACTTGAACTTGGTCTTGTTTTGAAGGTAATTGAATGTACATTAGTTCAAAAGTGAGTAGGATTAAAATTGACACTGAATGAGGGATATATGAGGGTTTTAATCTGAAAATCTTGAAAGTAGGGTTTGGGTTTTTAGTCCACTTATTTGGGTTAGTTATTTTTTTGTATATTTCCTTTATTCTTGTTAGTGATATGTACACAGTGGAAGTGGTTTTGAGTCATTCGGAGTTAGCATGAATGAGTTAAAAATCCGGGAAGTTAGGCTATTTACATGTCACTTTTGGCTTGGATTTTTGGCTTCTTATTTTGTGTAGATTTTTGTGCTAAAATGCAATTCTTATGAAATCATGCACTAATGCTAATTATGCAGAATAGATGCAAGAGTGTGGTTTATTTTAAGGGTTTTGAGCTTAATAAATGAGATTTAGAGTGATGAATACGAGATTCGTCATGGGTCTGAGAGAAAATGATAATCCCACCGGAGTGTATATAGTGCAATAAAGCAAAGTTTGTTATCCATGTTCCATCTTATGAAGCTTGCAGCAGGGAGACTTAGCTACATTGGTTGAGCTCCCAAGGATACATGGCAACACTGGCCATGGTCCATTCTCTTCTTCCTCCTCTTCTTGAGCCGGTTGAACTTGAACTTAGAAGGGAATACCCCGCTCCTCGAGGAAAGAGTTGCCAGACTAGGGTATTAGAGTTACCTTGTTGGGGAGGGATGTCATTTTGCTACTTCTGAGGTGGAGAGCTATACCTCACTTACATAGTACAAGGAAAGACTCATGGTCATCAGGGTTTGTGTATGTAGACTTGTTTTGATCTGGATTGTTGAGGAATCTTGACTATAGATTAGTGAAACATAGAGACTGTTAAGTTTTAAACCTAAGTCTGAATAAGGTTCCAACAAATTAATAATCCAAAGTTCTGATTGAGCTCCATACTTTAATTTAATGAAGGAAAGTTTAATAATCAACCTTGATTTCCCTTCTTTTTCTTTTTTCTCTTTTTCACTTCCTTTTCAAATAAGTGTTTGCTAAGGGACTAGCAAAAGTAAAGTATAGGGGGGTGATGAATCCTCATTCATCACTCTTTATTCTTTTATTTTAGCTATTAATCTTTGCAAAACACCTTGTAGATACTTGTAAATGCAATAAGTTATCAAATAGGCATGCTTATGTAATTATCAATAATTAACATGTTTTTGTGCAAAAATAAAAGAATAAAGAAATAAAAAAAAAGAGAGAAATATTTAGAATAAATATTGAGTGACCTGAACCCAAGAGAAGGCCCAATATGGACCGGATCGCCAAATAATATAAGCAGAGAGAGATATTGTAACTCAACCTTGTGTACAAACCCCTCTTATGTATATTTTTTATTTTCACAAAAATAAAAATATATATGTGTTTTGCATATTGTGTATATATTTATAAAAACAAAATAAAAATTGATAAAAATAAAATAAAACTAAAAATAAAATACTCTCTCTCTTCTTGTACATAGACCATATACATAGGAATAATTCACCTATTTATTTCACCCTTGTACATAAATAATAAAAACCAAATAAAAGTTATTTTATACTTTACATTTTTTTTGTAAATAAATAAAATATAAAATTGGGATTTTTGTACAAAAATAAACTAATAAAAATAAAAGTATAAAATACATAGGTATTTTATACCTGTATATAATATTATATTATGTACATACATTAATTTATTTTTCAAAAAAATAAATAAAAATCACTAAAAAATACTTTGAAAATAAATAAACATTTTTCATGTATTAAATATTTTTAAATAAAATCTTTTTCCATTTTATTTTGAATTTACAAATAATTCCCAATCCATGAATTCTGATTGGTCCACGGGGGATTGTTGACCCCCGGTCAACTCCCCCTGGACCACATCCTTTGCGGACCCGGTTTTGACCCGACTTCACCGATTTTTCGCGCCGCGATCCGATCACCATCTTCCCAAACCCTGGGCTCCGTTTGTAGAGGCATGACCCACGATTCACGCCCGATCTTCTCGTTAGGTATCCGTACCTCGATTTACGTGCCTGACTCCCATCTTCTCGGACCTTCACTCGTATAAAACCTGACCTGGAGCTGCCATTTCACGCACCTTCGGCCTTCGTCTTCGTCCCCAGTGACCTCCATCCTTCTCCTCGAGTGACAGCGAGCGTAGAAGGGTGTTGCAGCGAGCGTTTGAGGCCCTTAGCCCTAGGTCCGGTGACCAATCTCACCGTGCTCCGCCACCGGCGTAGCCCGAGCCTCTGAAGGCGTCGCTCCATCGAGTCAAAGACACCAGGAGACCCAGCATCTCCAGCCCAGACGTCTTCGATCATCAGGTACCTTCGTTAGGCCTTAGCTTTGTCTAATTTCCAATCTTTAGTTTTCCGACCGCCGACCTTCACCGGACATTCCACGACGCTCCGATCATCGATTCACCACTCCGATCATCCCTTCACCTTCGCGAGTCCCCTCTCCAGGTTCTCCACCCATTCAACCACCCTGGTTCGCCAAGGAACAGGGATCTCGACTCTCCTTCGCCGCCGTTCATCGAAGAGCCACGCTCCGCCCCACATGTTCACCCCCTTCACCCGCTAATGGGTCGAGGCAGTTTGCCCTCAACCCAACGTTCTTTCTGTGCAGGTTTGAAGGCAAAGGCACCTCATCTGGGGATTCTATCATTGAAGTACAGAGCTCCAAGTCTCTCTTCGTCGCCGGGGTCCTCTAGGTCTTCTCGGCCCCATCGGAGCAGCCCATCCAGTGCGGACCATCACCGGTGTTCTTTTCCCCATTCCAACAGCCTCGGAGGAGTTCCCTAGCGTGCATAGTGGTCGGACGAACTTCGCCGGTGAATTGTTCATCCAGGACCCTCCCCAGCCGTCCGATCGAGCTCTTCTTCTAGTTCAGATCTCAGCCATTCACCCGTGGAGAGTTTCTAGACGTTCGATCCACTTGAGGATCTCATCTGGAGCGTCGATTGTCGAAGGGGTATTCGTGAACTACAGCCATTGGATCTCAAGCGAAGCCCCCTTCAGCCATTGGATCATAATAATAAGGGTAAATTTCACTTAGGCCTTTTTATTTCTAGGATTTACTTTTCAATCCTGTAAATACGTGTCGTAGTTGTTTTTAATTTGGATAATTTGCACTTTGGACCTTAGAGTTTTCGATTTTGCATTTTAGTCCCTCCGATTGTGGTGCACGTGCTTCGTCACGTGAGTAATATGGGATATTTGCATGTATGGGCTTGGTTTTAATGAATGTTATGGATTGAAAGTTTAGTTTCTATATTTGCATTTATGCCCCTATGCGTGCTAGATTAGAACATGTGCCGAATTTGATGTGGAAATTGCATTGAGCTCCCTATCTTTTTAGTGTGTGTTACATTTAAGCCCTTGAAACTTATTTTCTTTATATCTAGGTCCTTGTGTGCTGTGCCTCTTCTATTGGTTGAATAAAATATCAAATCAACTCCAAATCTCTTGAAATTTGGAGACGTGGCCCCTGCCACTGTGTAAAAATTTCAATGATTTTTTGGGGAATTTTTGTTTTGATTTTCTATTTCTAAAAATTCAAAAACCCATGTTTTCTCTACTGTTTAGTTTGAAAAATCCATTAAAAATATTACAAACCTCTTAAAAATTTAAAAAAATTAATTTGAGTTTGCTTTGTTGCTTTTTTATTTCTGTGTAATTTTTGTTGCTTTCTGATATATAAAACCCCTAAAAATCTAAAATCCCTGAAAAACTCATAAAATTTTTTAAAAATGCAGAAAAAATCAAAAAATTTTAATTTCTTTTTCTGTAGTTAGCTTTTCATTTATAGTTTCCCATAAAATTGTTGCTCGATTTTTATAGGCTATTTTTATATTTTTAAATAGTTTTCAAATCTGGCTGCACAGTAGCTTTTATTTTTAGCCTTTTTTTATTTTTTACAAAATCAAGTAAAAAGCATAAAAATCTGAGAAAATTAACAAAAACACTTTAAAAATTAAAAAATCCAAAAAAAAATTATTTTACTTTTCTAACATGGTTTGATGTGTTGAATAATTAGTTGGTTGTGACTTTTTGGCTTTGTTTTATATTTTCTTTATAATTAAAAATCACAAAAAAATTTAAAAACTCATAAATTCCACCAAAAATATTTATTTTTTTATTTTTGATTTTATACTACTTCGTAGGCCTCGTGCCAATCCGTGCTCCTTGAGTTCGACCCTGGTCGCTATACCAGGTTAAATAAAATAGCGAGACCGCTATTTGAGTTTGATTCCTTTGATTTTTGATTTGGTGGTCTTGATTTCTTGTTGAGTCCGACTCGAGAGGGTGAGGTCGCAACGACCCTTGATACCTATCTCCCTTAGTCTTTCGGTTCTCCGGCTCATCATGTCCATAGCACACAGCTCAACCTCAAAGATAGACCGAGCTAGAATGGTCTACTTCACAGACCTCCAGGAGACTGCTCTGCCTCCAAGGGTAAAGACATACTCAATAACACCATTACTCCCTGAATCTTATGTTTTCGTTATCCAACTTGCATCACTATATCATTCTAGTACAGATGGATATCTACCATAATGCAAACTAAGGGAAATAATTTCCTTCAAGTACTTCAATACTTGATCTGAGCCTCCCAGTGAGTACGGTCAGGATAGCTAGTGTATCTACTCGACTTTATAACCAAGAATGAAATATCAGGTTTCATGTAAATTACATGATACATTAAGCTTACTATCACTCGTGAATACCTTATTTGGGCTATAGGTACTCAACTCTTGTTCTTGAAATTGTTTTTGATGAATCAAAATGAGTTCTTACAGTTTTGCAATATATCCAAATTTCTCAAGTACCTTCTCAATATAATGAGATCGAGAAACTACAATCCTATCAACTGACCCTGTCAGTTTGAGACCCAAGATCACATCAACAACACCCATGTCCTTCGTCTCTAACTTTCTATTTAAGAACGCTTTAGTCTCATTAATAGTCCTCACATGTGATCCAAACAATAATATCTCATCAACACACATGCACAAGATAATACACTCATCATCTTTCACCTTGGAATAGAGATACTTGTCAGATTCATGAACCTTAAAGTCACATGACAAAATAGTTTTGTCAGAGTTTTCATGTCACCGCTTTGGTGCTTTTTCAACTTGTAAGGGATTTAACAAGATCGCAAACCTTTCCCTCATTCTCTAGAATCGTGAGTCCATCAGGTTGATCCGTCTCCTCCTCAAGTGCTCCATGCAAGAAGGCGGTCTTCACATCTATCTAGTTGATAGAGAGATCACATACAATGGCCAATGTTATAAGCACCCAGATTATGATCATCCTAGTCAAAGGGGAATATGTATCAAAATAATTGATACATTCCTTTTGCCTAAAGCCCTTGGCAACTAATCTGACTTTATACTTTTCAATTTATCTGTTAGGCCTAAGCTTTCTCTTAAACTCCCATTTGCACCCAATGGTAGAACACCCTTTGGGTAAATCAACCTAGCTTCCAAGTTTCATTACCATAATAGAATCCATCCTAGATTTAATGGCTACCTTCCATTGTTTTACTTCAGATGAAGCCATGGATTCCTTGTAACTTAGTGGATCACCCTAGATCTGATAGACGACAAAATCAGTACCTAGATTTACTCCTCCTTGTCTCAATTTCTTCTGAAAGGTCATTGGGTTCAAGATGAGATTCACCCCCCACATTCATTATCCTTTCCACTTGATATGATATAGATCATGATGTGGAAGCAACACCATTTGTCAGATTATGAGGATTCCTAATCTTCATAAGGAAGACATCCTTAAAGAAGGCAGCATCACAAAATTCAATATTGGTGTTGACATCTATGCCTGATATCTCGGATAGAATGTTCAAGAACTATATGCATAACTATTTTCCAAATAACCTAAGAATAACACATTAATAGTTTTAGGACATGGCTTCTTTAGTTTTAGGACATGGCTTCTTTCTCTTGTAATCTGGGACCAACACCTTTGTGAGACAACCCTACACGTTGATATACCTTAAGCATGGTTTCCTATTTCTCTAAAATTCAAAAGGAAACTTTTCCATATGTCTTGGAGGGACTCTATTTGGAATATGGCAAGCCGTATTCAAAGTCTCTTCATACATATAGGTTGGAAGTCTAGAACTCTATAGGAGAGCATTGATCATGTCAATTAAGGTCATATTTTTTCCATTCTGCTATTCCATTTGATTGTGGTGAATATGGAGCAGTAACTTTATGAACTATACCAAACACTTTACATTGTTCATCAAACAAGTTAGATGTATATTCATCCCCTCTATTTAACCTAAGGCATTTGAGCATTTTTTCTGTTTGTGTCTCAACTTCATTTTTAAAGATAATAATTTTCTCCACGATTTCATCCTTGGTTTTCATCAGATACGCATAACAATATCTATAGCTATCAATGATGAATTTGTGATTCATCACTCTAATTAGCATAAAATAGAGCTTCATCCCGAGAAATTAGGATCATTAACATGTTAAAATCTAAAAATTAACACCGAGGCACTTGTAATTAATTTGCATAAATTAACATTCATTTCTACATTCATAATCACATTTGCATTTTCATATGAATTCAACCATTCTTGCTAACTCCAATTAATATGAAACTAACTCCATTGTGTATATATCACTAACCTTAATCAATTAAAAATTAAAAAAAACAATAACTTGCACATATTTGAAATAAACCCAAACCTTAATTTCAAGACAAAAGCTGCAAACGCTTATATATATCTCTCATACAATGTTTAATTTCACTGTACTCTCTTTTGAATTAATGTACATTCAATTATCTACAAATCAAGACCAAATTCAAAAGAATCAGATTCCATTTGTGAAAATTGGATTTTGGAGCCTAATTGTGCATTGTATATATTCATTAATTTTGACCTGACATTTAATGCACATAGTTAACTTTTCTTGATATACTTATTTTTCATTTTTTATTCCATATATAACTAATTACATAAAAATCAAAATAAAAAATTAAAAAAGCAATAAAAAAGACTGGTTCTGACCAGAGCATATTGATCTAATCCACCTATATAAAGTTCACTTCTCTAATTTATTTTGACATGTACTGTAACAAAAAAATATAAAAAAATTACCACTTGAGTCCATTACATTATTTCACATCATGATTGATTGTTGCATGTATCTATTCATCCCCAAAGAATCAAATAAAAATCACAAAACTATAAAAATGATATTATATATATAATATCACAAAAAATCACATCTTGCATATTTGAGTTCATTTACGTGTGGGTACTTCATAAACATTGTGGCTCGCATTTAGATATACATTTTTCATTTTATGCATTTTTACATTTGAGTCCAATTACTATTTTTAATCTATTTATTTCTATATTATTAATACCGGTCAAAGTCGTGGTCAACGGTCGCATCCTACGTGGCAAGCACTCATTGGCCCAACTCACTCCTGCCCCTTCTCTTCTCTCTTCACGTGCTACGCACGTGACATATCCTAGACTCAGAGCACGTGTCAAGCACATCTCCTCTCACCTTCTCCTCACGCGCTCCGTGTGTGACACTCGTCCCCTTTCCTAATCGCGCTGCTCCACCACCATCGCGTAAAAATAAAATAAATCATTTACTATTTTATTTTTATTTATTTTCTATTTTATTTCTTTTTTGTCTCCTAGCAGGGTGATGTGACCCAATCAGGAATGAGCCTTGGTTGACCCATCGATCAATTGAACCCATTATAAACCCTAGGACTACTACCTTGTTGAGCCCCCGTTTCTATTGATTTTCACCATCGATTCTTACTCCCTTTTGTCTCGATTGCTCTTTGACTTTTGTTCCTTGATCATAGTTCTTTTGCGATATCATCTCTCCTCGATCTTTGGATTGCTATTTTGATCAGGAGCACCTAGCTTTTCTTTTTGATCATTGAACTTAGATTAGGGTAGGTTAGCATTTAATTTCATTTAGTTTAGTGTTATTTTTTGTAAAATTAAAGATTTGTAGTTTGTCGGAGTTGGGCTCTAGAGACTGTTTCCATCGTGCTCCGATTGTATTCCAACCCCGACTCAACCTACATTTCACTCCCCATCGCTTCTAGTTCATCCAGGGCACCTTCTACCCCCTCGATCTCACTTTTGATCGAGGAATCAACTCTCCAGCTCTGTCATCTCACCGGAGAGATCCGCCCGAAGTCGCCCCACTATATTTCACCCCAATCAGACCTCCATAATCTTTTTTGTTTGTTGTGATTTGTTGCAGGTTCTGGAGGCCCAAAGACCTCTCACAGGTTGAGTTTTGCCAAAAGTCGAGGCACCTAGACCCCCAATGTTCCTCTGACCTTTGGGGACCCCTCCGATGGTCCTCAGACTCATCTGGCGCCTCCTCCAGCAACTCCGGGATGCCTCCAGGAAGCATCGACGTCTTTTCGTCACACCCAAGAGCATCGGAGTTGCTCAGAGGATTGGATTGAAGCTTGTCTCTTCAGGCATTCTTCCTTATCCTTCCTCTGAGGTTCTCCATCATCCGAACAAGCATTTTCCTCAGGTCTTCCAAGTGTCGTAGGATTGATCGCCTAGCAATTGTCAGATCTCTAGCTATGATCTAATATCAGCTATCATCAGCTAAGACCTATCTAGAATAATTTAATTTATGAGAAATAATTAGGTTTGCTATTTATTAAAATTAAATTACTCAAAATCACATAGTTTGTATGTTTAATTTATATAAATTCATTGTGCATCTGAAAAATCCAAAAAAATTAAAGTAGCCTAATTTTACATATTTTGACATTATGGCCAAGTTTTAGGATTTTTATAGTTCATTTGATTGAATTTTCATTAGTCCTAAAACTTTGCCTAAAATTGTATTTTCATCACTAATAGCATTAAAAATTACCAAAAAATTCCACTTTGAAAACCACGCAATAGGTTTGATAAATTGATCTTTAAATTGTTCCTTTGCCTCCTGGAGTCAACCTAGGGGCTTTCCTAGGTTAAATAAATAATCAAAATTTTGCTGAAATCGATTAATTCATTCGTATGGTTAAATTTTGACTGATTCCAAAGTACCCTATTACAACGTAAAAATGACAAATTAATCAGGGTGTTTTTGCCGAACATCAACGACATGGAGGCTAGCTCGAAGAACTCGGAAGAACACCAGCTGTGCAAGCTTTGATTGTGGATATCTCCTTCCTCTGAGCTCCTCCTTCTCCTCCGACAAACCCGGAAGACTCCTGGGGCCCTCCACGTCAATAGGTAGCTTCAAATAGGTCCGAGCCTCATCGGAAGGGGCCAGGAGCACAAGGGGAGCTGGAGCTCGAAGATGAGCTTTTACACCCTGCTCCAAGTATTGTTATGTCCTTGTACCTGCCCAAAAAGGAAGAGTGAGTCGAGGGGGTCTCTCTTGACACTCTATTGAAGCTAGAAGCAAGGTGGATGATAGGGCCATTTGAGCTCCGAAGGAAGGCGACAGAGGGAGCTATGATCTCCCAATTCCTTATAGGATCATGGGTGATGTGATGGGGCTTTTGTGAAGAATGCAAAGTGGAACGAAGATGGGGTGGAATGGCAGGTGTTGACTGGGATTTTGCGAGGGTCTAGAGTAGTCTACACAAGGCGAGAACTATAGTATCCCTGAAGCGACCGCTCACGAAACCCCAATCAATCAACAATTAACCCACAAATAAATATAAAGAAACACAAATAAATGTTTGGAGTTAAAATTTATTATAACTCTACAATGAAGACCTGTATAGGTATATGTAGAGTATCGAATACAAGGAGCACACAGGATAGATAAAGCAATTAAGCACAAAAATGATCGTGTGTTTCTTTGTCTATTCATTTATGTGGGTTTTTAATTTTATATTTTTTTAATTTTATTTTTGTTTTATATTTTTATTTTTTTCTTTTTTCTTTTTATATTTTTTATATTTTTAATTTCTTTTTATAAAAAGATATATAATAATATATAAAGCTATATATACAATATGGGATAATAAGGATATAAATATAAGGCTTTAATCTAGTTCAAAAGCACTCAAAGACAAACTTTTTGTCCTCTTCGATTCGTTTGATGCTATATATCCGTTCTTAAATCACTATCATATACATGGACTGCTTTTTCTAATTATCTGGAGTTTCCTTAGGTAGCCACCGATCTACAATTATCCTGAAACTTCCGTGCTTGGTGGAGAAGAAGTCAGCTTAGTGTCCAAGCTCACCCATCTGATAGACCTCTAAGCTTAGTCAAGCACCTCACCCCAGCCTCCGTCCGATAGAACCTCATCAGTTGCTACCTGGTTCTTTCTTCTTTATGTGACAGTCTCACCCACGAAAGTTCAAAAGCGGCTTTCATAGCCCTTTCATAAATCAACCACATTTAGCTTGACAATTTCTTTGATATTATAGCTAGGGCTATTTCCCTAAGCGCTCTTAGAGGGTACTGGAGTTCGAAGCAATCCATCTACCTTCTAGAAAGCTCAAGTCAGGGATTGGGCAGAACTCAACTATCTTGCATGGAGAGAGCAAGCCTAAGAGAAAATGCAGAATTAAATATTTTTAAGTTTTAAATATTTTTTTACTATTTTTTGATTTTTAGTGAATTTTGCTAATTCTTATATATTTTAAAGTAAAAGATACCCCAAATCAGAGATTTAATAAATAGCCGAAATTAAATTGAAGAGGAAAAATAAAAAATAGGTCCAAAATTCTTTAAATCAATTTTAATAGATAGATAATAATATAAATAAATTTATAAAATAGAAAACACAATTTTTGGAATTTTTAATCTTTTTATACTGGATTTTGGAACTTTTTTTATTTTTATATATTTTTTTTCTATTTTTAGGGTTTTTAATTTCTAAAGTTAAAAAATAAATAAATAAACACAATATATATATATATATATATTTAGATTTTTCAAAAGATTTTATATGTTTTGGTATTTTATACTGTAGTCTAGGCAAAATGTTCAAAAAATGATTTTTAATAAATATTAAAAAGGTCCAAAATTGCAAAATAAAAATATGGCATGGAACTAGAAGCAATCACATCTATATCTTGGGATTTTTTGAGCATAAATGATATCCTAAATAAATGCAACAAGCACACAAAAATTCAATTGATGATAGGGATAAAAATGTAATTAACAAAAAGTACAAGGGCCTTGCTGTAATTTTTACAAAATTATATAACGAATAAAAAGTCTTTGGGCTAAAATGAGATATAAGTAATCGTGGGGGCACATTTGCAAAATGCCTACCTCAGGCTAAAATGGAATACAAGTAATCGCAGGGGCACAATTGCAAAATACCCACCTCACGTGGGACAACACGTGAGGTGTGCTAGCATGGACTTAATGGCAAATAACAAAAGTTGGGGTTTTTTTGCAAATATTACAAACTAATATAAAAGTAGGAATGTTTAAAATTAATCATTAAATTCAAAAAGTGATCGGGTTAAAAGTGCAAAATATCCAACGCTTTGCAGGAGCCGACGGTTATAATCTAGCCACTTAAACACATGTCGCCACAAGAGCCCGTAATGTCGCTTCGCTGCGGATGGTTGAGATTAGACCATCAGGGATGATCTGACGGTGAAGAGGCGGCCTGATCCGACGACTACTAGCGAGTCTGGGAGGAGGATCTTTATCTAATGGTGCGGAGCTGGTATGCAAGAACACCAGAAGAACTCACGGGTGGAGAGTTTTGAATCGATGAAACGTGTGTCCCCGAGCACCTAGAGCTCAACAAAAGGATGCTTCACGTTCCTCTCCACGCCCCGCAACTATCAGCACCCTCAAAAATGTCAGGGGACCATCGATGAGTCCTTAAAGCTCGTGTAGACTTGGAGGTGTTCCTGAGCTTCAACTGGGGCTCAAATGTCCCCTTCTAGCCGCTATACCTGCATAGGAAGATAGTCTGTGTCCTGGAAACATTGGCTAGGCATTTATTGGTGGGAATCGGGGTGGAAAATGGAGGGGGCGAAGAGGTCTGCCATAAGGCGGAGAAGGGACCTTGAAGTCCAAATCTGGAAAGGATCGAGTTGACTGGTTGTGTGTAGATGGTGGGAAAATGGAAGGCGGAGGAAATGATGGTGAATGCATGTCGGAAAAACATGAGAGTCGTGATGGAGGGTTTGCTGAAGCTGAGCTCCGACGAACTACGAATCAAGGGATCTACGCTACTACAATTAATCAAAATCAAATTTGAATGCAATTAATGAAACTAGAGCCTAAGATCTATCTAAAAAGAATTTAAAAGAACCTCGAATCGGCTGGGCTGACGAAGCGGACCTCACGGCGGCGGAGCTACTGGAGATGGGTGGAAGCACCTTCAGATGTCGTCTTGACACACGTCCAGCAGCTGGAGAGAAGGATGTCACCCTCCTCAATCCGGAGCGTCAGAGAAGGGGCAAAAACTCGATAAAAAAGGGTTCAAATCGAGAGGAACTCAGGAGGGGATTATGTACAAGGTGATAGGAGGGGCTCCAAAGATCGATGGAGGCAGCGTGATTCAGTGATCCTCTGCCCATGAAATCATGCAGGCGTGCATGAGTGAAGATCGAGGAGGAGATTCGATGAAGGAACCATTCCCAATTGATGCTTGCATCAATGGAGAAAAAGCGAGAAGAATGGTCAGATGCTAGGTCTGACACAACTAGGGAGGCGAGTCAGAGAGTTGACTAGGGTCAACTCTCCAAGCCATCTGGTTGGTCCACGTGGACCAACCAGGAAAACCAGCCCAAAAATACTTTAGGATTCTGTAATAAATATTAAGTGTTTTATTAACTTTAAGTTATAAAATAAAAAAATATTCGTTATTTTCTTTAGAGTTTTATTATGATATTTATTTATTTATTAGAGGTATTTAATTACAAGTTACTTTTTAGGATTTCCTTTATTTACCTTTGTTTGGTATATTTTATTTTTATTTTGTATTTTAATTTTATTTTTCTATTATCTTATTATATATATTTATAAATTATTTTTATATACATTAATATATTATTATTAAATATTTATTATATAATATACACTTGAATAAATAGGTATACTTATTATATAGGTATAATTATTGTATATTTATCTATATATGTTTGTGTTTTATTTTATTTTAGTGTTTTATTAATATGTACATATACTATAAATAATATTTACAAAATTTATAAAAATATATAATTATAAAAATAAAAAAGAATAAATAAAATGATTATTCTATATGTATAACATATAATAGGGGCCCAAAACCTAACTTTCACACCTTAACTCCAAAAAATATAAAACCACCTTCATTAAATAGCTTATTAAAAGTTATATACGATTAAATGTGATTTTGATATATTATGAGTTTTTATTTGATTGGAATCTTACTCAGAGTATAATTTGTACACTGTATATTGTTTTTGTATGAAATAAATTTTGTATTTTTCTATATATTATTATCTATAACTTTCATGTACAAAGTTTCTTTATTTGAATTATAAAAAGTAGAAAATAAATGGATCCCAAAAATGAATAAATAAGAATTAATAAATGGGATTTTTATTGTATTATTATCCTTATCTCCCCCTACTTTATTCCTTGTCGACCTAATCATGAAGATGCCTAGATTTCAGGGTTTAGGGTCATAAAATACCTTTGCATTTATTATTTTTCTTTCATTTTCTTTTATTCTATAATTTTGGAATTAAAAACATTATTTTATACAGTCTTTATACATCAAAGAACGAATGTTAATTTGTACAAATTAATGGTATTTACATGCATTAGCTAGGGTTTTTAAGGTTAAAATGATAGAATAAAGGTGATGAAATGGAGATTCATCAGCGGGTTGGATACAGTCGGAGCACGATCATTTCAAAGCTATATCTTAAAACTAAAAACCTAAAATTATGTCAAGCTATTAACGAATTAATTAAACTAACCTCTAAGTTGTGCTAAGGAAAGTAAATGCAAGATAAATACAGAAAGAAACAACCAAGACCTGCTCAAGAACATTGAGGAGATTGGCTTCACCGGAGGTACTCCGGTGATGTCTTGGACCACCGAAGTTCAGCCCCTTATCCACACTGACAAGGATCGAGGAGCTCCTCCTATCACTAGGGACTCTACTCGACTGATTCCTACTGGGGTTACAAGGTGAATTCAGGATCAAAATTGAAAAAGGAGTGATTGGTCTTATTTATAGAACATGGTGATGGGCAGAAGAGCGGAGAAGATGGCATGAAGGAGAAGGGTGGTAGGTGAGGTCTAGGGCGTCGGCGTGGGTTAGGGTTATGGGAACTATAGTTTAGGAGGAGATCGAGGGTTGAGGAGGATGAAGATGGTGTGGAGAAATTGGAGAAGTCACACGCCCGTGAGCTCTGACAGGAAGGGGCGGAAGGTTGTACAGTTGACACGTTGGGTCAACAAAAGAAGAGCTCTGGTCGGTCCACGTCGACCAATCAGATAATTAGAGGGAATAATTCCCTTATTAATTCAATATAAATTCATAAATGATTTTATTAATTTTAGGTCAAAACATAAAAAATAATTCTTATTTTATGTAGTATTTTGTTATGATTTATTTATTTATCTTTACAAAGTTATTTATTAGATGCTCATATTTACAGATATATACATAGGTATATTTACCTGTATTTGAGGTATTTTTATTTGTATTCTATACCTTATTATTATATTTACATATTTTATATAATTATAGCTTATTTAAATACGCGGTTATATATTTTTAATATATATTTCTGATTTTATGTATTTACTTAAATAAATAAGGATATATTTATTATAAATATGGTTTACCTATATATTTTAATGCGTTATTTATTTTGATATATTTTAGTGCTTTTATTTTATGGTTATTATTTCCATGTATTTCAAATAATGTTTATAAGTATTTAAAATCTAAGGAAGCTAAAAAACATAAAGAAATATTGAATATAATATACATGTATATAATACAATAGGGCCCAAATAACCAACTTTTGCATCTCCACTCCAAATTAAATGGAACCACTTTCATTAAATAGATAATTAAATTTTATGAACAATAAACGCGAGTTTGGTCTATTTTGAATCTGTATGGAGGAGAAACAAGTCTGGGAAGTTTTATTTGCAGTTTTTGTTCTGAATGTTCCGTGTGCACCGTAATATTATTTTTAAGTGAAATAAATTTGTATTTTTTCTTTATATTTTATGAGGATTTTATTTTTGAGGTATAAAATTGGAAAATAAAATAGGGCCAAAAGGGCTATTTATTAATGAATAAAGTTAGGGGTTTGAGGTATTCTCTGTACAATTTCTCTACACTATCTTCCCCTACTTTATTCCTTGTCGACTAAGTCATCATGATGACTGGGTCTTGCGGCTAGGGTCATTCAGTGTCTTCACACTTCATTTCTTTTTCTTTTCTTTCTTTTATTCTTTTATTTTAGAATTATATATATATATTCATACAATATTAAATTTTCAATTCATGAGTGTTATTTGCACAAATTAATGTTATTTACATGCATTTAGGTAGGTATTTAAGGCTAAAATTAATAAATAAAGGTGATGAAATGGAGATTCATCAAAAGTGAAGGCCATCTTTGACATTATTGAGCTGGTACCTAGTGCCTTCAACCTCTACCCCAACGTGGCTTTGAATGAGTCTCTTAAACATAGAACCTTTCCTGCATCGTCATGGCCCTTCAAGTTTTCCTCATAAGGTGGAGAAAGATAATTTTGATCATATTATTGCAAAGAATCTGGCCAGCTGTAAGGAGTGGAAGGGAAAATGCGGCATGAGCACGTTTGGCAGAGAATTGAACTGATCATGGAATGCCGAATTGAATCCAACAAGATATTGGATGCTTAATGACACCTCTTTTTGAGGCTCCTCCAGCCATAGCATAAGGTAGCATGTCTCAACCCTAGCCTGCATGTACAACTTCTCACTTTGATGCTCCTGCAAACATCACCACCGATGATTTTTTTTATTCTCGTTCTTTGGTTTATAATTATGAAGAACACTCGGGCTCCAGACAAATCTCTAAGAATCATGATAACCATGCATGGTGGGATCCACCCCTACACACAATGTGAGTCCAGTCTACCCTACCCCTAGTACTAAATTGTTCACAAAAATATGTGGCATTTCAGGGATTCATTTCAGTTCTCCTTTAAACGCAAGTAAGTTTTTCGAGTGTATGTGGAGAAGGGAGTAAAATTCATATTACTGTGCATCTAGCTTAGTCGGTTTAACTTTCTTTCTATGGATTTAGATTTTTATTTTGGAATATGAGGAGGATGGGTGGAAGTTGGAAAGTTGACCAGTTACGGGAGGTTGAAAACAACTAAAAATTTAATTTTTTTCTCTGCGAGAAACATGAACTAGAAGTTTCCATTATGGTGAAATCACTGTGGGGACATGATCACATTTCATGGCATGCAATGCAAACCCCTCAATGTATATCTTGGGGATTGTCATTGGGTGGATTAACTCGGTGTTCTCATGTTCTAAGGTGAGGCACTTTGATTATGCCTCTTGCTTTACTGTGATCTGTTTGTTCGAACATCTCTTTTCGACTAATCACTACGTATGAACCTCCTGCGGAAAAAAAGACAACTTCCTTGATCTTTTAGATACATCCCTGTGAGTCCTATTCCAACCACCTTGGTTGGCAATTTCAACCTTATTAGAAAACGATCTGATAGATTATCAGATGCTCCAATTAATGGTTTTGTACTAGATTCAACCCTTGGATCAAGGAATCTGGTCTTATTGACATTACAAATCCTGGCTCTTCTTACACTTGGGCAGGTGGAAGCTCTCCACATAGCTAGGCAATTCTGGATAGGATAATTTGCGATGCAAATTATGGATCAACATCTCTTCGCAGACCACAAAGATCTCTTAATGGATCAACAATAATTAGACAAATTAATGTACATTTGGGTAAGGATCTTACTGGATCATTATTAGATCCTGAGGAGCTTATTACTCCTTTCACTTGGGAGGAGATTGAGAGGGTTATAAAAGGTCTTAAACCTCATGAGGCCCCATAGCCAGAAGGTATTATTTTGGAATTCTTCACGGGCGCTATGTCTTGTTATCAAACAGTAATTCATGGATATGTTAACCCACATGTGATGAGTATGGGGATTTGACTCAATTTAAACGCATTAATAACTTGGTAGTTTCCTTGATTCAAAAATGCGACAATCGAGAGAATATATCAAACTACAGACCCACCAATCTCCCATTGAGGATTATTTCAGAATTACTGGTTGAGAGGTGGTAACCTAAACTAACTAAATGTTTGCAACGCACCTACTCAATGTGTCATTCTTAAAAATAGGTCGACCCACGACTGACTCCTCCCAATATCGGAGGTTATAAACTATTGGTATCATCATGGAATTAAGGGTGTTATTTTCAAAGTTGACGTTTGTAAATCTTTGATACCCTCAAGTGGGACTTCATGATTCGAGCTCTTGAGGATTGACGATGCCCGCAAAATTTGTTTGTTTTGGGATTATATCCATTCTTCAAACTACTAAAATCTCCATAAAAATAATTGGAAGCTCCATTGGTTTTCCCAAGACGCAGCGAGGTTTAGGTAGGGCAGGCCCTTATCTCCTCTCTTATTCATAAATTCAATAAATGTGCTGGACTACATGTTGAAAAATTATTGAATGTTGGTCTGATACATAGATTTCTGATTCCTGGACAAGAAACTGAGATCACAAACATTCGGTTTGCTAGTGATCTCTTAATTTTCAATAGATTTGAGAAGGAAGCTCTAAAAAATTTTGATGTTACACTGAATCTTTCACTCAATATCGGGACTTCAAATAAACAGGGAAATCCTCTTTCTTTAGCATAGATCTAGATCAAGTGAACTGGCAATCCTAACTCCTAAGAGATACTTTGGACACTTTCAACTATCAAGAATGAACCTTTCCTCTTACATATATAGGATTTCCCCTTACCCCCAAATAACTGAAGCCCATTGGTTGGTAACCTCTTATTGATAATTTTGGCAAACACTTTGCGATTGGAAAGTAAAAATGCTCTCTCTTCCTGCTAGAGTCACGCTCCTAAACTCGAGCCTCACTCCTTTTGCATTTCACTAGCTCTCAACCCTAAAACTTCCCAAATATGTCATAAACAAAGTCGACAAGATTAGGTGAGATTTTCTTTGAAATGGATATAAAGGGAGAAATCATAGAAACTTGTTAGATTAGGACAAAATATGTTGCTCTAAAAGCAATGGTGACCGGGGTATGTTAAACTTACATGAATTCAATGAATTCATGCTACCAAAAAAATCTTCAAATTATGGAAGGAAAACACCCTTGACAAAGAGACTATTGAAATCTATATATTTTTGGGAAAATGAATACTAGTATATTTGAAAAAATAGAAAAGACTCAATGATTTGGAGAGCTATCAAATTGGGCTCCAAAGATGTTAGATAAGACTCTTATAAATGTATAGATATAGGTGAGGACTCCCTCTTCTGGTTGGACTCTTTTAATGAGGGTCTGGCTCTAAAGGATAGATTTCTTGAGGTTTGGGCTCTTGGTAGAAATAAAAAGGATTCTTGGTCTATAGCAATGAATAAATTGAGAGCACCCAATAATTGACTATCGAGCTTAGACACTAGGGTGCCTCTTCGCATTTGGAATAATAAAAATGAACTTAAAACTATTTTAGGATCAATATGGCTAAACTCAGAAGATGATGAAATTGTCTTCCCCAAATGCTGGTTAATGGGGAATGATCTCTTTCAGTTCACATCTATGGAAGGAGCCTTTCCACCCTCGTGTGTCCGTTTTTTTATGGTTAATCCTCCATCACAAATATGAATCCAGGATTGACTCCATAAACGTGGCTAGGACCGGGTTAATATATATAATATTATGAGGACGGCAGAGGTGCAGTGGAGTGGGGACCAAGCAAGAGATGTGGAGTGGGGACCACGCATGAGGGGGTGGAATGGGGACACGCTGGAAATGGTAGAGGGCGTGGATGAAAATGGGAAAAGTAGGGGGGACGTGTCATGCAAGGGAGAGGTAGAGGACCGCCTCCACTTGCTATAAATAGCAAGTGGGAGGGACATTCCATTTACAATTTGCGAGAGGCAGAAGAGAGTGCGAGAGAGGGAGCGTGACAGAGAGAAGAAGGAGAGAGAGAGGCGTGGAGAGAGAGAGGCGTGGAGAGAGAGAGAGAGAGAGAGAGAGAGAGAGAGAAGAGAGA